>KN885610.1:94655-104935 GCA_000934455.1 Apostichopus parvimensis | reverse complement strand
AACATTCATGGTGAAAATATGAACCTTTTTTGAACCAGGAAACCTGAACTCAGTTCACTGCTTTCATTGGTTTGCATTTATGAAACTAAACAACTTGTGGGAGTTTAACAAAACAAGGGGGTGGAGTCCCCTGTTACCCTTGCTCCACCGTATCAGGACTCTGCTAAATACTGATAACAAAGTCTCTAATCACCGGCATGTTGAGGATCGATTTTCCGTCAACGTTTATTTACCTTGTCATAGTCTATGCTGGCGGTTCATCCGTCATTCACATTATCTATGGTCAGAATATTTCCCTCAGCCATCATTTTCTCTTTTCGTGGTATACCAGCCAATTCCTGTAAAGGATAGCATTTTTATTATATTTATTTAATACACATTGGATTGTTATCTACATGTTTTGGCACGAAATAACCCATGCCTTGTACCGTACATTCCCACATCTCTACAACCGAATTGTATTCCTCGATCAATTTTGTAAAGGCAACTGTTGACTAAATTTTTACACAGCAAATGTACAAAGGCCTTCATTGCGTTTTGGCTTTGTAATTTGTTTTCAACGAATTTGCCAAAGCTACCGTTTCTGGAGCGTATTTAAGTATATATAATGACGAAGATGTATGATTTTACCTTCCAGTGGCGATATGAGACATCATATTGGACGAACGCACAATACAACATATATTAAAGGGTCAAAATTGTGGATACTAATAACGCTTCCATAACCAACCAACAGACCAAGTTATTTCTTATCTGTCCAAAGTTTCTTCACGGATCTCAGCAGTGCAATATTTTCACACTCTATGGAATTGCTCTGCTGTCCCACAGGCTGGTTCATCGGACTTACATTATTGTTTCTATGTATACTCCTTGCACTGTAATAGGGGTAAGGGACAAAACATATATTAAGGGAGTCATCTTATTGAGCTGCTTCTCAATATCATGGATGTCACAACATGTTTGATATCTCTCAACAATTTGTTCAATAAGGGTGCTATACCAAGATTTATCATCACACGGATTAAGCCTGAAATTACCCTAAAAAGAGTCTCCAGTGACTAACAGGTTTGCATTTTACCCCATGTTAATCGCGATGCATGATATTTCATACCAGCATGCATTCTCATACGAATTTGAACTACATTTTCGTGAGATCATTAGACATATCAATGAGTATGTTGTATTGTCCTTAAACCTACTGCTCGCTCCTTGTTTGGTGTACTATGTCATTGTGGTGATATATTGCTATAATCAATATAGATAAAATTCTCGTCAGTGGAGTGTTTGTACATTGCACCTATGCAGTTTTCGGTACTGTTTGCATTTGTTCAACTGTTTTTCATAATAAATGATATATTATTGTTGGTCTTTTTGCTTTTATTCTCCATTCATTTATATTTAAAGTTACCGCCATCACCAGTATATGCTTATTGTATTGTATACGTTTAACCGTATTTACCTGGGTATCCGTGTCATGATAACTTTTGTCTCTTTCATTTGACTCTTCATTCAGTTTAGTCCAGTTTATTAGTTGGTGTTGCATTTTCACATAATACATAACAAACACAGCTTAGCGAGGACAAAGAAAGCAAAAAGAGTAAACAGAAACACAACCCCATATTTGAACAGTCAGAGCATTTATTGCCTGATACATGTTTCGTGACTTTTAAGGCTACGTATCAAAACAGCTAAGCTGAGACTAGATCCTTCCCCAAAATCACCCTAATATGTTTTTTTTTCACGTTTGCATGAGGAAACCCTGTGTTTCCCAGAAAATTGCCATCGTTTGGACAAGCGATTATTCGAGTACTTAACCGACTAGCGTAATATTAGAAGCCATATAAACAATTTGAATTCGTTACCATGGATTGTTTAATGTAAACGGCTCTATACTTTAACATAACAGTGCGTGATGATTCATAGCTAAATCAGCAGGTATACGTTACCTCAAAGTTTGACCGAATTTAGTGTTAATCAAGACTTCCCAAGCTGCATAAAACGGCAACAGAGGGCGGACTCATAGTATAAAGGAACTCTAACCGCTAAAACAGAGCCGTTTTGCGGCCAAATGGGGAGCCGTCTGCCATTTACACACTGTGCGCGTATGTATGTGCCAGCTGTTTGACCTAAGCTAACTTAAAGAAAACTTTCGGGGGTTACTTATCACGTTTTTTCCCTGTAAAAGCCAAAATAAGTAGGCCCTAGAAATTGGTCCAAACTTATTGAGAAAAAAGTTGTGTTTTTTTTTTCGTTTTTTAACGAGACTTTGCATATGGCAATATCCGAAGATCCTTAATTATGAATGGAAATACCACTTCCTTTCTTTCTCCGGTTCATGCAACCGAATGCGAGGCAGCATGTTTTCATGTTTCTGCAAACGACATAACGACAGTTTGGTAAGTTGGTATTGACATTACTGTGTTGAACGTAAACAGTGAGCAGACGACGTTCATATCTTGCGCAATTTGCCCGGTTTGGTAATGGCGCCGAAATCTCAATGCTGGCACAGCCATTTTGGGCAGTCCGCCCTCCAGTTCTTATATCCTGTTATTTGAATATGAGCGACTCCGTAACATTACTATTTGATGGCGTTCTTCTTTTTTATTCCGTACACCCTTCATGCTCCGAAAAGTGTGGGTTGGACAGTCAACCGAGGTTTAAATAGAGGGCGGGTTGGTAGATATTCGAGATCATGAGTATATACTGAAAACAGATACCCGCGGTTTTGAACACGACTAGACCGAACACGGTTAACATTCATAATGGGAAAAAACACCCCTCGCGCAGTCGTTATTAATATGTAGAAGAACGCACGTATCATGCTATTCAGCGGCAGGTGATATGCTGTGCCTTTGTGCTGGAAGAGGGAGACATACACTTATTGCCAATATTTATAAGCCTTTTTATTGATATTTGGTTGGCAAGGTATCCTTTGTAAGAGGAAGTAAGCCTGAAGCAGTATGGTGATGCTATTCCATAAATGCATAAATGAATTCTCTAATTGTACCAGGCAGTTTACAACTCCCGTTTGTATTTATACATATACGTTTTGATGAGTGATTAATGCCTAACGCCGCTATCTTTGTTATTGTCTGTCACAATCACTTGGTGATATCACGTTATATAGTAGTTAAAGTGCTCAAAGGAGATAGAAACCCAACTGTAGTTATTGGACTATGTCATTGACACTTTCACACACAACTAGGAAAAAAATCTCACAATAAGCATACACCACATAGCCAACATAAAGGTGCTTTCGGCCTATAATGAAGTAGTTGCTTATAGTATATACAAGGGTATTAACAAGACTAGAACACGCAGTTCACAAGGACTTAACGATGATCAATTTTTTTTGTACCAATTTCACGTGTTTGTGTTAAGAAGTATAGTGTTCATCCATCAGCGCTATACAAAATCTTTGATTAGGCCATACAGACCAGTCCGCTGGCGCCAACAGATTTTTCACTATACCGAGGAAGTACCGGTGCGTCACGACAAGAAATGTGTCACACCTTAGTTTGTTTAATTTTTTGGGCCCGTATAAGGATTTTCTTTTATACAAAACTGATAAGATGGTGGCATACTCCTATTAGAATCTATATAAATCCGCCCGGATGTTCTCCTTCAGGTAAAGTGCCAAAATGCAATAGGAGAACATCTCTTTTAACATGATATCAATCAGGATTTTTCGTGGCTTGCATGTAGAAGTGCATGAATGGAAGTAACGTGGTGCAAAATTGGGTCAGTTGAGGCGATTTAAGACACCTTTAGCCCTCCCAGCATATACATTGGGATAATATTTGTACTTGAATTGTGACTCCCTAAAACTGTGAAATTGTTACCATCCAGAATCTGCTGTATTCCTCCTTCAACAAGATTTCATGTAAGACAGTAGTGTAAGAGAGTTTTTTCGCAACGATTAAGCTCTAAAATGAACTACCCGGCGTCTTCCCTCTCAACGCGAAATCCCAACATGAATCACTACTTAGGCTAGATTTATGACCATTTTTTCCCTCAAAAAGCAAGCGAGTTAAAAGCTAGCTTGACGTAGGGGTGGGTCAGAGGGGGTGTACAGCCACCACGAGGCCCGGGTCAAGTAGGGGGCCCGGGAAATAAGGAGAGCCCTGGGAAAATCAAATGAAGAATAAGGTATTCTGACATTCACAATGTAAGAGTGGGTCAGGTGACATAACTGCCCACGTGGCTCCATCTGGCTCACAAGTCCTTTGCCTATAAGTGTTAATAATATAGAGCCACTACTACACAAGGAGAATGAAGATAAATGCGTACACATGTGAGTTGAAATATCTAAGGAAAATATATTCATTCAAACGGCAGTAAAATATTCATTGTGCAATGGTACATGAAAGTAAGTACGCACATTTATAAATCGAGAAAAAACCCACAATCCGTTAGACTACATTATTAATGGCGGTAATGAAGTATATAATTTACTGAATATTCATTATTTTCTCCATAATGATAACCCACTAGTGTTTATTAATGAAAATTACATATTAGCAAATAAGTGTTAAGAGAACAACAAATTAATCTTCAAACATACATACATACAAACCCTCACACAGAGAGATGGATGAATTCTAAGAATATAGGTTAGAAAATATTATGCTTCCGTTAAGTTTTCAGTCAGTTCGAACAATTTCGCTATGCACTAAATTATGTCCTCTCATATTACGCTTCAAAGCACTTGTACTGACAGCATTAACAGGTCATATAACTTTCATTTCCCAGAAACCAGATTCATACTTATCATACGTCGATACAAGTGCTTTGAAGCATGACATGAAAACTCACTAAATAACAATTGTCTACAATTTCCTCCCTCATTACTGTGAGGAAGTGAAAAGAATTCTGAGAAACGTAAATGTAATCGAAAGTCCATTAGTATGGCAAAGACTGTGGTACTTCGTGGCATCAACTTAAAAATAATTAAAAAGTTACAAGGGAAGGCAATATTTGTTATATGGAGATGTAACAGGTCAACGCGGGTAATGAGCTGAACAAAAATTAAGAAATCGTTACGTCACTATTTTAGCATACGTACAGTACAGAACTAAACTTTATAGCAAGAGGCCCCAATACACACCGATTTCCTGCTAATTGGAAGACAAAAATCATATCAATTTTAAAAAGGGATTGCAATGGTATTGTTTTAAAACATATTTTACATATGATTTCAACGAGTTTTTATTGTTAACTCCTCCGATTAACAAACAGTAAGAAAGTATGTTTCGCAATCTGTTACTATCACCCAGAGTTCACATGGTACAACTGGTTCAACATTCGCTTGCTGTCTTACTGCCGCTCGCACAATCCGTGTATCTTGGTTGTTCATTGGCTCAATCCAGAAGGATAAACTATCAATACATTGATCAGCTGTATTGATTAACTTGAGGAAACCAGCTGGTATCGGTTGTAATCGTTCTGCATACATCCTTGCATTGGAATGATTCAGTACCTATACATCGAAAACAAAAATTCATTTCAAAGTTATATCTATGAAAGGCAGTCGCCTGTTCAAAGGTTTGGAAACCTAAGTAATAACAACATGTAAATACTGTCCAAATTAACATTCCTATAAGAAAACAAGATTAACAATGTACTAACTTGAATTGATACATAGTAAAATTATTACCTATTAAATTTTCTAAAGTACATTATTGACAATGATGAAATATTTCTGCTTTTAAGTTGACATCAACATATTGAGGTCATCTAACAAAAGTTTTGCTTTTCCTTCAGGGAGAGGGGTATTCATTGAGATACTTGATAAGTTAGCAATTATTACAATAAATACAAATATCTTAAAGTAATCTTACGTGTTCAAATATTAATACATGACTTTAATTTATACATATCAGTTATTTAAAGGTATTTGATTTTCTCTACTAACTTGGCATTCGGGGCAGTTAAAATATGAAGGTATTCGTGTTTCAATCCACATCATCTATATATATATAGGGTCAGTCAATATAGACTATAGATGAGATGTTTCATCTTTTCGCATTTTGATTGGCCTCAAAGTTATTGTTTCGACAAACAAAGAAGATGAGCTTTATTACAAATAGTTCTTTAGAGTCCCTGCATATGATGACGAATTATGATGACCAGCCTAGATAATTCGCATGAGCGAAGAGAGACCTGATATCGGACTGTCTGTAGCTTTTCTAGGTTTTGTGGCATATGGCGCGATAGACTGGGACCATATGAGTAAACTGTATCTTAACATATATGCATTTACCTATTTAGGAAAAGTATTTTAAAAATGTTTTCCATCCTCATAATAGCAATGATCATATCATTCAAACAATCGAAAGACGAAACCAGTTCCCTTTGTTCTTCACCCCCCCCCCCCCCTCCCTCTCCAACCAGCTTGGTGAGGGGAAATGCAGACACCTCCTAATGATGTTGGTTTGATTAGTCTCTGACCCAGTCTCTTGTTTTCTTTAAAAAGAAATGGTGGCATATTTCTAATTTATCATTTTCTGGCGTCAGCAAAAACTGATTTAGTTTTACAAACAAACGAAGGTCTTCTTCATGAATATATCAACATCCCACCTGGCACCCTCTCTCCATCTCCACCTCTCTCCACCTCTCTCCCTCGCGCGCACTCTCTCTCCACCCACCAGGCCCTCCTCCCCGATCCCCTTCTTAACGATAAGGATATCTTTCTTACCTTATCGGAAGATGAATCAGCCTCTCGAAAGAAGAAGGGGAGAATATTGTCTAAATTACCCACAGTCATGTCTCCAGGGTAGTCTTCGAGTGGAGTGAAGTAGCAATTGTTGTTTTTCAGATCTTTTATCATGATGATGTTCTAAATCAAAAAGAGAAAGACAAAAGTAGAAAGAAAGAATTCATAACAGCTCTTGCGTTTCAGTCCTTAAAAGTAGCTGGATACCATGGAAACTCTACGCTCCCTATCCCTTCCCATGACAAAACGCGAGCCATCTGTAATAATTGCTTTAAGCTGATATTGATGCTTTAGTATGTCTTATGGTTTGATCAATTGTGATGTAAGTTTGATTCTTTAAATTTGATAATTTTGATGAAATGTTTTTCTATGTAACATAAATCATAATAATAAAAAGCTTTAAGTATTACCTTGTCATGGTCAAATGTGGCAATATATCCGTCGTTCACATTCTCTATGATCAGAATATTTCCCTCGACCATCATTTTTTCGTTTCTTGGAACGCCATCAAACATTTCAAAAGCCACTTCCTGTAAAGAGAATAAGACAAGTTTTCATTCAATAATTTACACCGAGGTAACAACTGCATACATCGACACTAAATACATGTGCAAACAATGCATCCATTCTCCATCACCACATCCAGTCCCATGATGTATCGCTGCCCACTCTTTTTCATGCCCACTCTTCTTCATCCTTCGTGCACACTTGCCCACCCATATTCATCCTTCTTCACCCCAAGCCCCACCCTAACTCTGCCATCGCAATATTTTGATATTAAAACCGACATCGGTTCATGGTAATAATCGATCTTTCAATCAAAATTGTAGTCTTTCATCAATGTGAAGTTTATTTTAATATCCGAAGTATACATTGATTTCCTTTTCCGTTCATATTGTTTTGCACTTAGGCCTAATTGACGTTAGGTTCCTTTACTAACCCTGATTATAACTACTTGATCTCCATCTCCCGTCGTCAAGTTGTTCACGACCTTTGGATTCTGCGCAGGAAACACTAGGTAGAACACACCAAACGATAACACCAACAGAGTGACAATTGTCACTGTTACGGCGATAACATAGAGTTTCATCTTACTCGGCTGCTGAGACTATATGCAGTGAAAAGACATGAAAATAATTAAATACATTCAATTGACCTTTTATATGTATATTATACTTGCGAAATAGGCAATCAAAAACATCATTAATGGGAAACTAGTGGGGTCAGGAAGGCAAGTGGGTAAGGAATATACTTTATTTACAACGTGTCACTTTTCTTCATATACTATTAATATCGGTCAAGCAGAAAGGTATTAACATCCCTGTGTCTGTACGGTCCTAACCATGACGATCCGCCAACTTTCAAGTTGCATTTTCCAATGTCAGTAAGTCTCAATGAGATTCCGTATTTGTGGGAAGGGATCTTGATTTTGTCTTTATCTTAAATACTAAATTTTATATGGTCAGGACAAGTACTTCGAGTTAATGCCAAGTTCATATAACTAAGTAGATATTTGACGAGAATGGAACCCCCAAATAAGGAGTCAAATATTACCCATGAAATTCATGGTAGGCTTATATTTTTTTCTATTTTTTTCTCTCACTCGTGCAGTTAGTCGTAAGCAATAATTTTCGGTAGGATTACCCTCAGGGTCACGCACTTGTAAAATTAGATCTGATTATAGGGAAGGGGTCTTTGTTTTTTTTGTGGTAGTTTAAAAAAAATGCCTCTTTTTATTTATACTTTTTCGATTAAAACTTGTATTGCGGAGTAATCTAATAGTATCAAGGATTGGAACCTGCCGCTTTTAGTGGGAGTTCATAAAGCTTTCGATTCGTAAGGTTAATAGCATCAAATATAGTAAAGAAAATGGCAAGTGCTAGTCATATACACACATGCATGGTATTTTACATCCATATATGACGTCAGATATATCAGACATTCAAAATAATTTCAAACTAATGTAAACTGGTTTTACTTTCAAACCTAAGCAACCTTCTTAACTTAATGAGTTGCAGTGAAGCTGTTTGATAACGTTATGCCAGCCTAATGGTAGACTTAAATCTCATAAGATTGTAGTTAATTAGATTGAGACTATAAACAAGTTTTAAATAAAATAATGGGGTAAAATACAGAACTTCAAGCTCTTGATTTTACAATATGCACTTTATATATAAACGACTTTAATTATACAAAACCCTCATAGGTTACAGACTATTCATTTAGTAAAATTGTTGATGATAAGGAAGAGTATCGTTGATCTAATACCGAGCAGCAGAATTAACGAAAAAGCTATATTTAAAGCATTAACTTACCGTATATGCAGGAGGTGGGCTCATGGCCACTGGAATATCACCTTTAACTTTCATTTCTTGAGCCATCTTGATGCAACTTGCGGTCGAATTCTTGCAGAACTGTAACTTTGGTGCGATGGAACGTCAGATGTCGTTTTCGAAATTGTATTGAAGTGTCCATTTCGTGGGCCTTTTATGCATTTTTTCCCGGTCTGACCACGGTACCCTAAACCTCAAAAATGCTGCTGACGTAGGTTACGCTATCAAAGGGCTGGATCTTTTTATTTCTTAATAATATACCGGATAGTAGAAAGGCTTATTAAGAGTTTGGTTACCTGGGAATTTAAAAACAATGGTCATTGACGTAAACGATAATTTTGTATAGAAAAAGGTCATTTTTGTGTGTGTTTTTCATTATATTTTTGGCCTTGGTTTGTTGTATTTGCTCCATCCATGAACCGTAACGAAATTACGGTGCTCAGGCAACGCGTTTATGACTGTACGGAAGTGTACAAAGACCATCATTGTGATTAGTATCACTGTCGTTTTAATGACACACGAAAGATTCTTAAAGTTCAATTTTTTTATAACATTTATTGTATGAATAATGTCATGTTGAAGTTTGACCATTTGACCTTCGCCCCCCCCCCCCCGTCTTTGTCACCCTACTCCCTAGAATATGCTCCTTTAACATCCCTGTCTGTTAGCGTCACTGCAGTCAAGTAAGTCAAACCCCTCAATGTCCTATACTCTTTGAAACAACCCGTACAGCAGGATTTTATCTTTGATTTTTTTTAAAGAGTTTGTCTCCGATTTACATAGAGCTAAGACAGCCAAGTGGAATCACTCAATTCCCTGTATACTGAATAATTATACAAACAATATTTTGTTTGATTTCACAGGGTTAAGACGGCCAATTCAAAGAATATTACTCAACTCCCATTATTTGTTCATCGCTGCTATATGGGGAGGATGATATACTAGTTGGTCAGTTGAGCCTACTATGGCCTGTTATCTCCGTTGCCATGGAAAATGTGATCATGGTAATATTTAATGTCCCCAAGTAGCTAGTTTCAGGGATGCATCCATGATAGGGTGACCAAGAGTGACCGGAAGTCCTTATCTGGGTAGGGGTAAAACGTGTCAATATATGTGTTTGTGTCTGTTAATACATCTGCCATCTAAACGACTTGTCCGAGTTTCTTCAAACTTGGTAGGAATTAACCAATGAAGGGAACTTGATTCAAAGGTCAAAGGTCGAAGGACAAAGG
>KN885610.1:81835-93464 GCA_000934455.1 Apostichopus parvimensis | reverse complement strand
CTGTGAATAATATTATATGATTAAAAAAATAAAAACCTATATTGGGCGACGAAACATCTTAATCGAAAATTCCCATTAACGTTTACAGCTAAATAACCTTCGTGCGCTAGTAAGAAAATATTAAAGGTTGTTTTTTTTTAAATAATCGATTGCAACAAATCTTATTTTTGGTACTAATTCAGACAACTGGCAAGCATCCAATTATCCCCTCCCCCCCACCCCCCACACACACACACACAATTTAATGCCTTACTGCTTTTAAGAAATTTATAACCTTGTCACTGACGTAAGTAAATGGCAAAGGAACGGATCTCTTTTACCGTTTATTTTCAATATTTTACACGGGTAGTTAAACTTTTCGTGACGCAAGGTTAGTACCTGGGACCTAAAACAAAAAGTTATCGTAAATCTAATAATGGCCGAGTTAGTATAAAAAAAAGAGTGAAATTTAATGCCTTACTGCTTTTAAGCAATTTGTAACCTTGTCACTGACGTAGGTTATTGACAAAAGAACGGATCTCTTTTACGGTTTATTTTCAATATTTTACAGGGGAAGTTAAACTTTTCGTGGGGCAAGGTTAGTACCTGGGACCTAAAACAAAACGTTATCGAAAATTTAATATTAGCCGAGTTGGTATTTAGAAAAAAAAGGAAAATAATTTCCTACACCGTTGTATTCAATGCTAGAATACGAACGAGTATGGACTCACAATTAACGCACGTCTGTTTAAAACATATCTAACTCATTTATCCACAGTGGTACGAAATAGGCATGTTTAATGACATACGCATGTTGTTGAAGTCTTGTAATCAAAGTACGAGTAATTAACCAGATGGTTGTAACTTCAAGTACGCGTAACCATAAGCCGCCGCACACAATATAAGACAGAGCCCGACGCGACTCAATTTGACCCGGTCGTAAAATATTTAGTCGTGATGACTTATAGTATAGAATATTGGTACCATACCACAATTATAGTAGTGTACGTCCGCCGGAATATAGTCCTAAATTGACCTACTGTAGTTACTTCTTAATTGGGGGCACTTTCTTATTCATCATCATTCTTTTTAATGCTTGGATGTTGAAGAGGATGAATAAACTACTGATGGTCTTAAAATCTGGCGGATTGAAGGTGATGTATGGCATTTTAGGAAATCCTGGGTGAACGTCTGACAGCTCTCGCTTCGAAGCGAGAGCTGTCAGATGGGTTGGGGCAACTTTGCTAACCGTTGACCTCTTCTGGCTCAAGATCTGAACGGTCATCATGGTGGCAAAACTTGAATGTGTTGTAAAAGCTGAAGCTATCAGCTATCATATGGTGAGTTGAAGACTTCTATCTATGCTCTAGCGGCCTAGTCTGAAAGTCATATTAAACTGATGTCATAATTCTAATTTTAACTTTCGTCTCGATTGACTGAACATAAAAAGCTACCTCGGTACCGCATTCGTATTTTTTCACTAACTTTAAGTCATTGTGTGGCTAATACCACGGCATGAAGTTTTGTATAGCGTAGTTAACGATGATAAGTTCCATTGACGTAAGAGGTTGCTCAATTGTACACAGGCAAGAATACCTGTGAGATTCTTGGTTGGCGATGGTATTTAAGATGTGGTGTAAAGTACAACTTGGGTGGATTTTGTAACCTATCGTGACCCCACTGCTTCAGAAAGACATGACCTAAGCTAAAATCAAATATTAATAGAATAAAGTATACTTCGATAGGCTACAAATGCAAAAAAAAATTGTCCAGTGTGTGTTTCAAGACGTCAGAGCTCTTAAAAGTGTGTCCTTTCCACATATTTGCAGAAGTAACATATTTATAATGGGAATTGGATATTGTTGATTGACGTGGCTGCTTTAACTCTTACTACAATCAGACAAAAATCCGGCTTTATGTGTAATTCTTGTAGAGTAGGATATTGAGTGCTTTCACTTGGCTACTTTAACAAAAGCATAAATCCTGGTTCAAACATAAATCTTATTGCAGGTTTCCTTCTGCAATTCTTATACGAGAAGGAGATTATTGTTTGATTTGGCTGAATTAATCTCCACGAAAATCAGACACCAAATCCCGGTTTTACTGTGTTATCCTTTAAGTAGGATATTGAGTGGCTTGACATGGCTGCGTTAACTCTATGAGAGATACAAAACTACCGCAAAGCGACTATTGATTTTGCGAGTGCAGAACGAATATAACCCAAAGGACACAATAGGTTTCCAACTTTTCAGACAGGTCTTTGAGTTTGTACGATGAGTCCCTCCTCAGTAAAGGCATGAAGGCTGGTTTAACGCTCAAAGAACCAAACATAAGTCCTACTACAGGTTTCCATTTTCAGTTCTTGGAGCAGTAGGTATGGAAATCAACAAAAAAAAATCTTGCTTTGTGCGTGTTATTCTAAGAGCAGGATATTGAGTGGTTTATTCTTTTACCCTGTTATGGCCTGGGTGAATGGGTATGCCAAGGGGTAAGCATGTAAAGGGTTGAAGGTTACTCAGGATTAAACTTCAACATTCATACAAAGAAATTGTTCCTCACAAAGTTACTTATAATTGTCTAATTGAAGACTTATCAAGTGTCCGGAGAATTACTTGAAAGGTCAGAAACATGCACAAGGCAAATGATTTTGATAGCTTTCAGCAAATTTAACTCCAATCGGGACCAACATTGGTGACATGTATATAAAGAATTTATATGTCCCGTTGAGATGGAACCTTTGTACGCTCTTATAGTGTTGACCATGCTACATTTTCTTGATATCATTAGACATATCAATGAATTTGTAGTATACTTAAACCTGCTGCTCTCTCCTTGTATGGTGTATGTCATTATGGTGATATATTGCTATATTCAATATCATGAAATTCTCGTCAATGGAATGTTCGTGCATTGAACCTATGCAGTTTCCAGTACAGTATGCATATGTTCAACTGTTTTACATAATATATGATATACTATTGTTGGTATTTTTGCTTTTATTCTCCTCCATTCATTTATATTTAAAGTTACCGCCATCACCAGTATATGCTTATTGTATTGTATACGTTTAACCGTATTTACCTGAATCCACGTGCCATGATAACTGATGTCTCTTTTCAATCGACTCTTAATTCAGTTTAGTCCAGTTTATTTTTTGGTGTTGCATTTTCACATAATACATAACAATCACAGCTTAGGAAAGACAAAGAAAGTATGAACTTAAAGACAGAAACACAACTCCAACCTTGAACAGTCAGATCATTATTATATATTCATAATATTTATTGTGTGTTTCGTGACTTTTAAGGCTACATATCAAAACAGCTAAGCTGAGATGAGATCCTTCCCTAAAATCACCCTAATATGTTTTTTTTTCACGTTTGCATGAGGAAACCCTGTGTTTCCCAGAAAATTGCCATCGTTTTGACAAGCGATTATTCGATTGCTTAACCGACCAGCGTAATGTTGGAAGTCATAAAAACAATTTCAATTCGTTACCATGGATTGTTTAATGTAAACGGCTCTATACTTTAACAGAACAGTGCGTGGTGATTCATAGCTAAATTCGTAGGTATACGTAACTTTCAAGTTTGACCGAACATAACGTTAATCAAGACTTCCCAAGCTGCATAAAACGGTAATAGAGGGCGGACTCATAGTATAAAGGAACTCTCACCGCTAACACAGAGCCGTTTTGCGGCCAAATGGGGAGCCGTCTGCCATTACACACTGTGCGCGTATGTGTGTGCCAGCTGTTTGACCTAAGCTAACTTAAAGAAAACTTTTGGGGGTTACTTATCACGTTTTCCCCCTGTAAAATCCTAAATAAGTAGGCTCTAGGAATTGGTCCAAACTTATTGAGAAAAAAAGTTGTTTTCTTTTCGTTTTTTCAACGAGACTTTGCATATGGCAATATCCGAAGATCCTTAATTATGAATGGAAATACCACTTCCTTTCTTTCTCCGGTTGATGCAACCGAATGCGAGGCAGCATGTTTTCATGTTTCTGCAAACGACATAACGACAGTTTGGTAAGTTGGTATTGACATTACTGTGTTAAACGTAAACAGTGAGCAGACGACGTTCATATCTTGCGCAATTTGCCCGGTTTGGTAATGGCGCTCAAATCTCAATGCTGGCACAGCCATTTTGGGCAGTCCGCCCTCAAGTTCTTATATCCTGTTCTTTGAATATGAGCGACTCGGTAACATTACTATTTGATGGCGTTCTTCTTTTTTATTCCGTACACCCTTCATGCTCCGAAAAGTGTGGGTTGGACAGTCAACCGAGGTTTAAATAGAGGGCGGGTTGGTAGATATTCGAGATCATGAGTATATACTGAAAACAGATACCCGCGGTTTTGAACAAGACTAGACCGAACACGGTAAACATTCATAATGGAAAAAAACACCCCTCGCGCAGTCGTTATTAATATGTACAAGAACGCACGTATCATGCTATTCAGCGGCAGGTGATATGCTGTGCCTTTGTGCTGGAAGAGGGAGACATACACTTATTGCCAATATTTATAAGCCTTTTTATTGATATTTGGTTGGCAAGTTATCCTTTGTAAGAGGAAGTAAGCCTAAAGCAGTATGGTGATGCTATTCCATAAATGCATAAATGAATTATCTAATTGTACCAGGAAGTTTACAACTCCCGTTTTGTATTTATGCATATACGTTTTGATGAGTGATTAATGCCTAACGCCGCTATCTTTGTTATCGTCTGTCACAATCACTTGGTGATATCACGTTATATAGTAGTTAAAGTTTTTAGAGGAGATAGAAACCAAACTGTAGTTATTGGACTATGTCATGGATACTTCCACACACAGCTAGGAAAAAATCTCATTCCATTTGGGAGATTTAAAAGAATGAAATGATCCTGCACAATCCAGTTTGAAGACTTGATCAAGTATAAATATAACATTATCGGTCCACACGTGTTTCAAATCTTCTACGTTTACTATAGTTATTTACACTGTTTGCTATCTGTAATGGGGAGGACTTTGCAAATGCTCAACTCTTCACATGGCATAATTATGTGATTGGTGCCAGTCTCATCCCTGTTACCACTCTACCTTAAACACTTGATTACATAAACAGCTACGGACACCACGAGGACCGGGGTCAAGTAGGGGCCCCGGAAAAATCAGCAGGGCCCTGGGGAATATCAAATGAAGAATAAGGTATTCTGACATTCACAATGTAAGAGTGGGTCAGGTGACCTAACTGTCCCCGTGGCTCGATCTCACAATTCCTTTGCCTATAAGTGTTAATAATGTAGAGATACTACCGCATAAGGAGAATGAAAATAAATGTGTACACATGTAAGTTGAAAAATCTAAGGAAAATATATTCATTCAAACGGCAGTACAATATTCATCGTGCATTGGTATATGAAAGTAAGTACGCACATTTTTGATCGAGAACAACCCCGTAACCCGTTAGACTCCATTGTTAATGGCGGAAATGAAGTATATAATATACTGAATATTCATGATTTTCCCCATAACGATAACCCACTAGTTATTCTTCATAAAAACTACATCTTAGCAAATAAGTGTTAAGAGAACAAGAAATTAATCATCACACACACACCCACCCAGAGAGATAGATGAAGTCTTAGATTAAAGGTTAGAAAGTACTATGCTTCTGTTTAGTTTTCAGTCAGTTCAAACAATTTCGCTATGCACTAAATGATGTCCTCTCATATAACGCTTCATAGCACTTGTACTGACAGCATTAACAGGTCATATAACCTTTATTTGCTAGAATTCATACTTATCATACGTCGATTCAAGTGCTTTGAAGCATGAAATGAAAACTCACTATATAACAATTGTCTACAATTTCCTCCCTCATTACTGTGAGGAAGTGAAAAGAATTCTGAGAAAAGTAAATGTTATTAAAAGTCCATCTGGGTGACAATGACTGTGGTACTTCGTGGCATCATCTTAAAATTATGAAAAAGTTACAATGGCTGGCATACATCTGGTTATATGGGGATGTAACAGCTCAACGCAACACCAATCCCTGCTAATTGGACGACAAGTTTATTTTAAATGGGATTGAAATGGTATTGTTTTAAAATAATTCTACATATGATTTCAACGAGTTTTTATTGTTAACTCCTCCGATTAACAAGAAGTAAGAAAGTATATTTCGCAATCTGTGAATATCACCCAGGTATAACATGGTACAAATACTGCTACACTCATCACTTGCTGTCTTACTGCCGCTCGCACAATCCGTGTATCTTGGTTGTTCATTGGCTCAATCCAGAAGGATAAACTATCAATACATTGATCAGCTGTATTGATTAACTTGAGGAATCCAGCTGGTATCGGCTGTAATTGTTCCGAAAACATCCTTGCATTGGAATGATTCAGCACCTACATGGGAAACAAAAACGTATTTTAAAGTTAGATCGATTAAAGTCAGTCGCCTGTTCCAAGGTTTAGAAACCTAGGTAATAAAAAAATGTAAATACTGTCCACACTAACATATCTATAAGAAAACAAGATTAAGGTACTAACTTGAAATGATACATATTAAAATTATTACCTATTAAAGTTTCTAAAGTACCATTGACAATGATGAAATATTTCAACATATTGAGATCCTGTCACTATAGTTTTGCTTTTCTTCAGGGGGAGGGGTAGTTATTGAGATAACTGATTATCATGACATGAAGAAGAAATATGAAATAATGAGATAATTTAGTAATTATTACAATAATGCTAATGATTTAAAATAATCTTACGTGTTCAAATATTAGATACAAGATTGTAATTTATACATTTCAGTTATTTAAAGGTGTTTAACTTTCTCTACTAACTTTGTGTTCGGGACTATTAAAATCTGAAGATATGCGATAATTAGATAACTCCAATCGATCTCTCTATATATATGGAGTCTGAAGCCAGACCATTAAGACACCATCCTCGGGAATATCCCTAGTGGGGTGTTTCAATCCACATCATCTATTTATATAGGGTCAGTCAATATAGACTATAGATGAGATGTTTCATCTTTTCGCATTTTGATTTGCCTCAATATTAAAGTTTCGACAAACAAAGAAGATGAGCTTCATCACAAATAGTTCATTAGAGTCGCTTCATATTATGACGAATTATGATGACCAGCCTAGATAATTCGCATGAGTGCAAGAGAGGACTGATATCGGACTGTCTGTAGCTTTACTAGGTTTGGTGGCATATGGAGAGATAGAATGGGACCATATGAGTAAACTGTATGAAAACATATATGCATTTACCTATTCAGGGAATGGATTTCCATCCTCATATTAGCAATGATCATATCATTCGAAAAATCGAAAGACGAAACCAGTTCCATTTGTTCTTCGCAAGCCACCCCCCCCCCTCCCTCTCCCACCAGCTGGAGGGGAAATGCACATACCTCTTGATGATGTTGGTTTGATTAGTCTTAGTCTTGTTTTCGTAACAAAGAAATGGTGGCATATTTCTAACTGTTCATTTTGTCGCGTCAGCAACAACTGTTTTAGTTTTACAAACAAACGAAGGTCTTCTTCATGAATATACCGACATCCCACCCTCTCTCCACCTCCACCTCTCTCCACCTCTCCACCTCTCTCTCTCGCTTCCCCCTCCCCCTCCCCTTAACCCCCCCCGCCCCCCCTCCCGATCTTCTCCTTAACGATGAGGATATCTTTCTTACCTTATCGGATGATGAATCAGCCTCTCGAAAGAAGAAGGGGAGAATATTGTCTAAATTATCCACAGTCATGTCTCCAGGGTAGTCTTCGAGTGGAGTGAAGTAGCAATTGTTGTTTTTCAGATCTTTTATCATGATGATGTTCTAAAATCAAAAAGAAAAGACAAAAGTAGAAAGAAAGAATTCATAAAAGCTCTTGTGTTTCAGTCCTTAAAAGCTGCTGGATACCATGGAAACTCTACGCTCCCTATCCCTTCCCATGACAAAAAGCGAACAATATGTAATAATTGCTTCAAACTGATATTGATGCTTTAGTATGTCTTATGGTTTGATCAATTGTGATGTAAGTTTGATTCTTCAAATTTGATAATTTTGATAAGATGTTGCTACATGAAAACTAAATCATAATAAAAAAAGCTTTAAGTATTACCTTGTCATGGTCAAATGTGGCAGTATATCCGTCGTTCACATTCTCTATGATCAGAATATTTCCCTCGACCATCATTTTTTCGTTTCTTGGAACGCCATCAAACATTTCAAAAGCCACTTCCTGTAAAGAGAATAAGACAACATTCTTGTCAGTTTTCATTCATTAATTTACACCGAGGTAACAACTGCATACATCGACACTAAATACATGTGGAAACAATGCATCCATTCTCCCTCACCACATCCAGTCCCACGATGTATCTCTGCCCACTCTTCTTCATCCTTCGTGCACCCTTGCCCACCCATATTCATCCTTCTTCACCCCAAGCCCCACCCTAACTCTGCCATTGTAATATTTTGATAGTAACACTGATATCGGTTCATGGTAATAATCGATCTTTCAATCAAAATTGTAGTCTTTCATCAGTGTGAAGTTTATTTTAATATCCGAAGTATACATTGATTTCCTTTACCTTTCATATTGTTTTGCACTTAGGCCTAATTGTCGTTAGGTTCCTTTACTAACCCTGATTATAACTACTTGATCTCCATCTCCCGTCGTCAAGTTGTTCACAACCTTTGGATTCTGCGCAGAAAACACTAGGTAGAACACACCAAACGATAACACCAACAGAGTGACAATTGTCACTGTTACGGCCATAACATAGAGTTTCATCTTACTCGACTGCTGAGACTATATGCAGTGAAAAGACATGAAAATCATTTAATACATTCATCAGACCTTTTATATTGTATATTATACTTGTGAAAAATGCAACTCAAAACGAGACAAACCATAAACATGATTAATGGGAAATTTGTGGGGTCAGGATGGCGAGTGGGTAAGGAATATACTTAATTTACAACGTGTCACTTTTCTTCATATACTATTGTTAATGAAATATCGGTCAAGCAGAAGGTATTAACATCCCTGTGTCTGTACGGTCCTAACCATGACGATCCGCCAACATTTCAAGTTCCATTTTCCAATGTCAGTAAGTCTCAATGAGATTCCCTTATTGTGGGAAGGGATCTTGATGTTGTCTTTATCTTAAATACTAAATTTTATATGGTCAGGACAAGTACTTCGAGTTAATACCAAGTTCATATAACTTAGTAGATATTTGACGAGAATGGAACCCCCAAATAAGGAGTCAAATATTACCCATGAAATTCATGGTAGGCTGATATTTTTTCGTTTTTTTTTTCTCTCACTCGTGCAGTTAGTCGTAAGCAATATTTTTCGGTAGGATTACCCTCAGGGTCACGCACTTGTAAAATTAGATCTGATTATAGTGAAGGGGTCTGGGTTTTTTGTGGTAGTTTAATAAATCCCTCTTTTTATTTATACTTCTTCGATTAAAACTTTTATTGCAGAGTAATCTAATAGTATTTAGGATTGGAACCTGCCTCTTTAAGTGGGAATTCATAAAGCTTTCGATTCGTAAGGTTAATAGCATCAAATATAGTAAAGAAAATGGCAAGTGCTAGTCATTTACACACATGCATGGAATTTTACATCCATATATGACGTCAAATATATCGGACATTGAAAATAATTTCAAACTAATGTAAGCTGGTTTTACTTTCAAACCTAAGCAACCTTCTTAACTTAATGAGTTACAATGAAGCTGTTTGATAACGTTATGCCAGCCTAATGATAGACTGAAATCTCATCAGATTATAGTTAATTAGATTGAGACTATATACAAGTTTTAAATAAAATAATGGGGTAAAATACAGAACTTCAAGCTCTTAAATATGCACTTTATATATAAACGACTTTAATTATACAAAACCCTCATAGGTTACAGACTGTTCATTTAGTAAACTTGTTGATGATAAGGAAGAGTATCGTTGATCTAATAACGCGCAGCAGAAATAACGAAAAATCTACTTTTAAAGCATTAACTTACCGTATATGCAGGAGGTGGGCTCATGGCCACTGGAATATCACCTTTAACTTGCATTTCTTGAGCCATCTTGATGAAACCTGCGGTTGAATTCTTGCAGAAGAACTGTAACTTTGGTGAGATGGAACGTCAGATGTCGTTTTCGAAATTGTATTGAAGTGTCTATTTCGTGGCCCTTTTATGCATTTTTCGTTTCAAGTCTGACCACGGTACCCTAAACCTCAAAAATGTTGCTGACGTAGGTTACGCTATCAAAGGGCTGGATCTTTTATTTCTTAATAACATAACGGATAGACTGAGGCTTCGTGAGAGTTTGGTTGCCTGGGAAATTAAAAACAATGGTCATTGACGTAAACGATAATTTGCTATAGAAAAAGGTCCTTTTTTGTGTGTGATTTTTGTTATATTTTTGGCCTTTGTTTGCTGTATTTGCTCCATTCATGAACTGTACCGAAATTAGGGTGCTCATGCAACGCGTTTATGCCTGTACGGAAGTGTAGAAGGGCCATCATTGTGATTAGTATCACTGTCGTTTTAATGAGACACAAAAGATTCTTAAAGTTCAATTTCTTTATTTACATTTATTGTATGAATAATGTCATGTTGAAGTTAGACCATTTGACCTTCGCCCCCCCCCCCCTCCCCGTCTTTGTTACCCTACTCCCTAGAATATGCTCCTCTAACATCCCTGAACCCAGGCAACTTACAGTGGTGGCGAAGGATTTTGTGTTTAAGTCTGTTAGCGTCACTGCAGTCAAGTTAGTCAAACTCCTCAATGTCCTATACTCTTTGAAACAACCCGTATAGAAGGATTTTATCTTTGATTTTTTTTAAAGAGTTTGTCTCTGATTTACATAGAGCTAAGACAGCCAAGTGAAACCACTCAATTCCCTGTATACTGAATAATTATCCAAACAACATTTTGTTTGATTTCACAGGTTAAAGACTGCCAATTCAAAGAATATTACTCAACTCCCATTATTAGTTCATCGCTGCTATATGGGGAGGATGCTATACTAGTTGGTCAGTTGAGCCTACTATGGCCTGTTATCTCCGTTGCCATGGCAAATGTGATCATGGTAATATTTAATGTCCGCAAGTAGCTAGTTTCAGGGATGCATCCGTGATAGGGTGACCAATAGTGACCGGAAGTCCTTATCTGGGTAGGGGTAAAACGTGTCAATATATGTATTTGTGTCTGTTACATCTGCCATCTAAACGACTTGTCCGAGTTTCTTCAAACTTGGTAGGAAGTAACCAATGAAGGAAACTTGTTTCAAAGGTCAAAGGTCAAAGGAAAAAGGCCAAATTAATTGAAGAGGATTTTGTCCTATATTTCCAAGGGGGAACATTGAATTTGCTTGCAACCTTCACAGCTATTATGGGTGAGTCAATATGAACCGTTACCATTGCAACAATGTCCTGCAGACGGCTTTACTTTTCTATGTTTTTGTTGATTTAAATTTGTAAGGTGATTCTGTTGGAATGCTTGCTTCGTTATCTATGTTTCCTTCAGTATATGCTACCTGTGTGTAAAATTTACTATTTTCTTCATGCAGTGGATCAATAAATTGCACAGTCATAACTGGCAGCGTGTTATGTATATATG
>KN885610.1:55838-81465 GCA_000934455.1 Apostichopus parvimensis | reverse complement strand
ACATACAATTTAATACCTTACTGCTTTTAAGAAATTTATAACCTTGTCACTGACGTAAGTAAATGACAAAAGAACGGATCTCTTTTACCGTTTATTTTCAATATTTTACAGGGGTAGTTAAACTTTTCGTGACGCAAGGTTAGTACCTGAGACCTAAAACAAAAAGTTATCGTAAATCTAATAATAGCCGAGTTAGTATAAAAAAAGAGTAAAATTTAATGCCTTACTGCTTTTAAGCAATTTGTAACCTTGTCACTGACGTAGGTTATTGACAAAAGAACGGTTCTCTTTTACCGTTTATTTTCAATATTTTACAGGGGTAGTTAAACTTTTCGTGAGGCAAGGTACCTGGGACCTAAAACAAAACGTTATCGTAAATTTAATATTAGCCGAGCTGGTATTAAAAAAAAGGTAAAATAATTTCCTACACCGTTGTATTAAATGCTAGAATACGAACGAGTACGGACTCACATTAACACACGTCTGTTTAAAACATATCTAACTCATTTATCCACAGTGGTACGAAATAGGCATGTTTCATGACATACGCATGTTGTTGAAGCCTTGTAATCAAAGTACGAGTAATTAACCAGATGGTTGTAACTTCAAGTACGCGTAACCATAAGCCGCCGCACACAATATAAGACAGAGCCCGACGCGACTCAATTCGACCCGGTCGTAAAATATTTAGTCGTGATGACTTATAGTATAGAATATCGGTACCATACCACAATTATAGTAGTGTACGTCCGCCGGAATATAGTCCTAAATTGACCTACTGTAGTTACTTCTTAATTGGGGGCACTTTCTAATTCATCATCATTCTTTTTAATGCTTGGATGTAGAAGATGAATAAACTACTGATGGTCTTAAAATCTGGCGGATTGAAGGTGATGTATGGCATTTTAGGAAATCCTGGGTGAACGTCTGACAGCTCTCGCTTCGAAGCGAGAGCTGTCAGATGGGTTGGGGCAACTTTGCTAACCGTTGACCTCTTCTGGCTCAAGATCTGAACGGTCATCATGGTGGCAAACATTGAATGTGTTGTAAAAGCCGAAGCTATCAGCTATCATATGGTGAGTTGAAAACTCTTATCTATGCTCTAGCGGCCTTGGAAAGTGACGAATTTGCGTCGGTTTGTGATCAGTCGTATAGTGTACGGTGGGCCGTTTAAGATGATAACACAAATTGTATGGTAATGAGACCAAGTACTGTGACTTGCATTGACAGCAATATATCACGTTGCACCTTGTACAAATTATGATGCCAAAATGCCATATTAAACTGATGTCATAATTCTAATTTTAGCTTTCGTCTCGATTGACTGAACATAAAAAGCTACCTCGGTACCGCATTCGTATTTTTTTCACTAACTGTTAAGTCATTGTGTGGCTAATACCACGGCATGAAGTTTTTACAGCGTAATTAACGATGATAAGTTCCATTGACGTAAGAGGTTGCTCAATTGTACACAGGCAAGAATACCTGTGGGATTCTTAGTTGGCGATGATATTTAAGATGTGTTGTAAAGTATAACTTGGGTGGATTTTGTAACCTATCGTGACCCCACTGCTTCAGAAAAATATCACCTAAGCTAAAATCAAATATTACTACAATAAAGTATACTTCAATGGGCTACAAATGCAAAAAAAAAATTCCAATGTGTGTTTGAAGGAAGTCAAAGCTCTTAAAAGTGTCCTTTCCACATATTTGCAGAAGTCACATATTTATAATGTGAATTGGATATTGTTGATTGACGTGGCTGCTTTAACTCTTATTACAATCAGACAAATATCCTGCTTTATGTGTAATTCTTGTAGAGTTGGATATTGAGTGCTTTCTCTTGGCTACTTTAACAAAAGCATAAATCCTGGTTCAAACATTAATCTAATTGCAGGTTTCATTCTTCAATCCAAATACGAGAAGGGTGTGATTGTTTGATTTGGCTGAGTTAATCTCTACGAAAATCAAACACCAAATCCCGGTTTGACTGTGTTATTCTTTAAGCAGGATATTGAGTGGTATGACATGGCTGCGTTAACTCTATCAGAGATACAAAACGACTGCGATGCGACTATTGATTTTGCGACTGCAGAACATATATAACCCAAAGGACACAATAGGTTTCCAAATTTTACTATAATACTAGACAAGCTGGTCATTTACGTGCTTCTTTTTGTCGTAATTCAAAGAGCATGCAAAGCCTCCGATATCGATCTATTTCTTTGTGGAACAACCTTCCGATCAACTTGAAATCCTATACTTCCGTGGCTTCGTTCAGGCGACATCTGAAAAATTACTATGAAAGCCTTTATTGATTGTATCCGTTGTAAGGGGTGGGAATTGGTGGTGTTGGTTGGGGGGGGGGGGGGGGGTAGTGTTATATGTCTTATTTGTTAGGTTATCTGTTTTTTGGGGGGGTTCTTGTTTTAGGTGTTTAGGTTTTCTATTTTTCTTTGATGGGAGTACTCTATTCGATTAAGCCCACAAGGGTTTCTTAGTTTACTTCCTTTCACATATTTTACTTATTTGCAGTTATATTGTCTTGTTCACCTTGTATTACTATGTGTTGAAACAATAAAACAATATATATAAATTTTCAGACAGGTCTTTGAGTTTGTACGATGAGTCCCTCCTCGGTAAAGGCATGCAGGCTGGCTTAACGCTCAAAGAACCAAACATAAGTCCTACTACAGGTTTCCATTTTCAGTTTTTGGAGCGGGAGGTTATGGAAATCAACAAGAACAATCCTGCTTTTTGCGTGTTATACTAAGAGCAGGATATTGAGTGGTTTTATGGCCTGGGTGAATGGGTATATGCCAAGGGGAGAGTAGGTGAAGGGCTTGAAGGTAACTCATGATTAAACTTCAACATCTATACAAAAGACATTATTCCTCACAAAGTTACTTATAATTGTCTAATTGAAGACTTATCAAGTGTCCGGAGGATTACTTGAAAGGTCAGAAACATGCACAAGGCAAATGATTTTTTTAAACTCCAATCGTGACCGACGTTGCTGACCCTTATATAACAAATGTATATGTCCCATTGAGACGGAACCTTTGTACGTTTTTGTAAGCGGTGAATATGATGCCCTTCTACACTTCCCTAAATACATGAACACGTTGGTTCAGCATTCGTGTGTTTCATAAAAGGGCAAAATATGAATCAAACAGGTTGTTGAGAAATTTGTTGGGAGACGAGAACAGCAAGACCTAACACTTTGACGACTTCTGAATTTGATATTTTTGGAATTTTTCACCTTGATGCAAACTACATCAAAGCTGATTATTCAAGAATAATTATACTAATTTAACATAATCATGAACGAATTTCCAAAACGTCAGCAGCTCAGATTATATTCGAATCAAAAGAAGTTTGAAGACTCAAATTTCTGAGTTGTTTTGTCGTTTTTTTTCTTCTTTTTTGATTTCTCTTTTATTAGTATTGTTGTTGTTTATATATCCTTCTTTTGCCTGCGAAACCGACACTTGCCCTGAATAGGCTAACACTAACTGAACACATACATACTGCAGACGGAAGAAACTAACGTATGCAACACAGATCGGAAGCCGTTTCTACGTCAGTGGCCTCTGTATGGGATCTTGTTCTGTCAACTTGTAAATCTTGTAAATCAACCAGAGGTGGTTGTGTGTATGGGGGAGTGTAACTGTAATGGACAGGGGTGGGGCAATCAAAGATAGGAATCTTGACCCGAGTGACAACATCTGAAGATTAGAACGATACATTGCCACGGAGGTGAGGTATACTGCCATTGACCAGGAGTGCAAGAGCCGACAAGGGTCAAGCCTCTCTTGAGGACCTAAGGGATATTTATTGTTCTCTCGTAGTGATTTCCAAGCACAAATATGTTACGAGGAGGAATTACTCTGAAATGACTTTTGTTCGCCGATCTCAGAGCTGTGGTCATTCCTCAGGCTCAGGACCTGCATGGAATTCTCTGGTGGGGGCTTCTTCACTGTCACAATATTTATAATTGTGAAGTGTGAAAAAGGTGTGGCTTGTTTATACACGGGAATTGCTAGCATATTTTACTACAAAGGGTGAAAGGAATCGTGCGCAATATGCACAGATAAAACTTTAGCTTGGATGCAAACTCAAGAAAGACATGTATAACAACAAATATCAATGAAATTGTTTTTTGGGGGAATGTATTATTTTAAGTAGACTCCATCACCTATTACTATTATCAATTTGATGTTAGACCTAAACCCGCTCAAAATTATCACTGATTAGGTCTTACAAATTCAAAATTGGGACAAACTTTTTAAAATTAATGCATATCGAAATTCGTAACTTACCATAAAATTGACATTAAAGTTTACACGAGTGCAAGAATTTATGATATTTGTGATTGATTGATGATCTAAAGTTAACTTGAGCCAACATTTATTTTCTGAAAATCCAAAAACGCAAGAACTACCAGAACTCATTGTTGATGAACGTATAGTACACAATGTGCTTCTTCTGAATATAAGATGTGCACGATCGAACATTGTATGTTAAAGATGGTAAAACTAAAACATTCTTTTTACCATTTTCTTTGATACTTTTGTTCTTTATATTTCACAGCATAAGATAATAGTATTAAAGACTTAAAACAACACCTCTATCATTTAGCAGAGTACATGTTCCCATATGTCCTCATATGAAAATAAGAGCAGAAAACTTAAGTAAATGTATCATATTCCATCTTATTAGTTACCACCGTTTTAAGATGTATGAATTATCATATGTGTTAATCTTATGTGAGACGAAATTTAAGTTTTAGAAATGTTGGCTGGTTAGGTGACAAGAAATATAAATGTTCCTTTAAAATAGCTAATGTGACTAATTAATCTTAACCACTCTTAAATGCTGATATAACTACATATTAACTAGATATTAACCAACATTTGTATATAATCGAAAGATATGTGGTTGTTTTAGGTGCGCTATCACATTCAAACTCACCACCGAATTCTTAGTTTAATATGAACACAACGGATTCTGATAGATATCGTTATCGCTACTCGTCTCGCCAATCCGCTCTCTTGTGGTGTCAACCAATACGAATCGCCGTTGGAACACTGACTTGACACAGCAGGGCTGTTAGTCAACTTGATGTAATCCGCAGGGATAGGATCTGATTGGCTAAAGACGATGACGTCAACGGTTTCATCAACTGGCACCTACAGGAGACATAGAGAGCACGTTAAATGTCGTTGTGAATTAATCATCAAAAATAAAATCAAAGTAAATTGTTTAAACACATTCTTAGATATACGCGTCACACTTGGCCAAATGGAAATTTTTATTTCAATTTGATGTGATTGGTTGAAGGTTTAAGCGTATTTTGTCTCAAATTTCTGATAACGTTTTGCTTCTGTTCTTTTCTCTCTGCTTTGCTACGTTGTTTTACTCACCGGGTCTGATCCGGGTTGTATTTCTCGGAAGTAGAAGGGATGAACGTTATCCATATCTTCCATTCCCATGTCAGGAATTTCCTGCAAGCGTGTGAAGTAGCAGGTCGAAGAAGTCTGGTTTTTAATCATCACAATTTCCTGAAATGTAAAATAATTCATTATAATGTCATTCAAGCATCAATCAGATATGTGACGAATAAATACCATAAATGCATTTTTCCATTGGTGATTAAGTAATTAATATGATAGCCTTTTATAGACGTACAGAAGAATGGAACGCTCTTATTATATATGGCTGGTTTACAAAACTTCAATTACCATTCGCTAAGGAGAGGTTTGAGCATGCGCATGCTGTACGAATAATCGCATTTCAACACACTAAGAAGTAAACTCATTATGTCGCTCAGCGTCCTCCCTGCCCCCCCCCCAAAAAAATCCCACCCTATATACCCCAACCCCACTCTCCCATATTCTCTTTACAAATATAAAGGTTGGCTAGTAGTAAAGATATGAACCAATCTAAGAGATATAAGTATAACAGCAATACATCGTCAATAAAAAGTTGGAAATTAAGGTGGTTAAGGACACCAGGAAAAGAAAAAAAGGACGGACATCATATAAATCCGATGATATTAACTGAAACCAGTCTCTTAATTTCGGGGAGGGGAGGGGTTAAGGGCAGTTGCCGGCCTAGAGACCTTGCTAGCAAATAATTAAATAACGAAATGAACCATGTTCTGCTGTCAAAATTTTCGCCTCTTCTGTTATAATATGTTGAAGTATGGCTTGGCCAATCTCCCCATCCGAGCTTCAGTTATTGCTTTCGGGAGGTTGGAAGGGAAGCGTGTTATTTTAAGACCAAGGTAAAATTGCTCTTCATAAATGGGCTTACCCTTCCATGATCAAAGATGGCCACAAAACCATCGCCGATACTCTTAATGGTGAGAACGTCACCCTCGGCCGTCATGTCTTCGTGATGTTGCACGCCATTACCCATCTCGAAGGATACAATCTACAAAGAATAACATTCACCATTTGACAACTATCTGTAGAATGTTGCGTTGAATTAGTTTTTAGGAATCAAATGACTAAAATCGAATCATCATAATTACTGTGACATTTACAACTAACAAAATTAGTCTTCCAGTGTTGAAATATCCAAGTTTAAAAGTTCCTTAATCTATGTTTGTCCATTACGTGTATTTTATTTGTTTGTATTTCTGCGATGAAAATGTGAAAATAGTTTTAAACATTTTCTCAGTCTCGTGTGGTATGCAAAGGTATTGAAGGAATAATACTTTTGCTTCTTAGTACTTAACATTAGATCTGTTAGTTACTTAAGAACGACTTAATGCACTCAAAAATAGTAGCAACTATATGACAACCATTATCGCTTCAGCTTGTACTTACCCGAGTAATGACGATCGGATCTTCTGCTTCGACTTCGTTTGATAAGTTGTTTACAATCGTTGGTTCTGGTGCTGACAACAACATAAAATATACACCAAAGAAACCCACCAGGATGGTCACAACAATGACTGAAATGGCCACCACATACAGCTTGGTCCTATCCTTACCCTATCGGAACAAGAAATATTAAAGCAAATTAACAGTTCAGATGGAAAAAAAATTGTATTTGACAAAGTGACTAACGGAGGTATGAACTATTGACAAGCCCTGCTGAAGATGTCTCGAGTTTTGAAGTATTGTAGTGCGAATCACAAGTCATAGAAAGTTGCATAATGTATGCTGACTTCATTTCGTTAGTATACCCACCACGATTTATTTCTCCACTGTCGTTTACAACATTTAAAAATATAACATCTCCCTAATGAAATACAATTTCTCATAGCTGTTGGCGGCGTTGTTCAAGCATTATGGATCGCCAAAAGGGCAAATGTTGTCGAAGATGACAGCTATCTTGATGAAGATTGCCACTTTCTTGATGATGGAGAGAACTATCTCGATGATGAAGGCTGTTATTTTAACGAGGATGTCCATTTTTTTTATGATGACGACAACCTTTTGGAAAATGTTGACCACAGTGCCATCACTTAGATAATTGTTGACTTGAACTCAAATTTCCAAATAACAGTATGCAATTTGAATACTGTGCAAATGGAAGGTACATTCACTTGTATGCTTTAGGTATAAGGTTACGAGTAATTATATTCAATCATGTCATAAAAATCGAATAAAGGATTGAAGATGTTTCAATTAATGAAATATTGTTGGTAATAAACAATGCAATATTTCTTTCTGGTTAGAATTAAGTTATATTTCATAAACAGGCCGCTAAAATTAAAAAGGTATAAATTAATCATGTTAATCATGATACGAATTTCAATTAATTCATGTATTTGTCCATTCACTGGGGTGCAGAACGTAGGGGAAAAAAGGAAAAAAAATTCACAATTGATTAAATATAACACTAAGAGCACATCAACGATGCAGGATACACGATCAATAAAGACAACTTCCGTCAAAATACTGGTTACTGAGCTTGATACGGATGAAGACCTTTGCACCATAGAGTTTCCAGTTTGTATACACATTGTCGTAAAAATCAAGGTTTTTTTCAGAGCAGGGCGATGTGGGGAATGGGGTCGGCAACGGTTACATAACATTCATGAACTACATTCGGATATGTAAATGCTTATGAATTTCTTTAGAGGTGTTTTCGCAATGAAACAGTGCTGTGGATTGTTTTCATATATAGAATAGGATAGCAGTAATAATTAACTGAATTTTGAAGTGTTTTTTCAACTTCTTCATTTACTTATCAGCAACCGGCTCTCCTTGCCTTCTCTATGCACTCTCCTCAACCTATCTGATCCCCTTCATGCCACCCAAGAAAAACATCATAAAACACGACATGAAGAAAATAACATGATATTACGAAGAATACGATTTTACGATTAAATTACAGCTTTGTAATATATTTTTCGATCGGCAACAAAATATGAGAAATCAACATTCTGTTTGTTATATTTCATATGTTGTCAATTTCCGGTAAAAAGAGACAAGATTGGTTACGATATACTGAAGTCAAAATTTTGAACCCTTTAGAGCGCGTTGTTTCAAAACTCACTGTGTTCAAATTCGTAAGGACGCAAGAACGGGGAAGAATAATGGTATAACACCCATATAGTTGTTCTGTTTATTTAATAAGTTTGGTTTGGGTAAAATTACTCTAAGATCTCTTTGTTGTATTGTAAAATACTCTTTTTATTGATAAGAAAAAGTGTTGTTATTATCAACAGAACATGACTAAATGAAGGGGGGATCGCTATCAGTTTAGGACCTGCAGCTATGATGAATCGCATGCCGCTCAAATAACTAACGATGTTTCTCAGGTTACTACTCACTTATTTGCTTTAATCTATTCGCCTGGAAAGACACAATCAGATGATGTAATCTGATCTACTAATGACAAGAACGGTGAGGTACATTTAGGCATAAGCAAAGTACTAACACTTTGTCTTAACGAATATTAATCATTCAAACGGCATAGCAAATACCGACTTTCTGTTGCCGTGAGTTTAAAAGCATTAACATGACAGGAATGAAGGATTCGACAAACTGACCTGGCATGGAAATCCATAATTAATGCAATTCATTAACTTACTTGTCAAGTTTTATGTAAAATATTGAGTAAATTTGTAACTATTCCAGATTTGAATTTGCAGAGTGCTGATAATGACACGGATGTCTGGACGACGAAAACGTTTCTTAAATCGAAAAAAATATACATTCATTACTCGCTATGTTTAACGTTCATCCGAATGGTGAAAAAAACATCTGCAACAGGCTGTGAGTTGGCGTGATTGATTGAAATCAAATTTTGAATGAGCTTTGGAATAGTTATTTGCAATTAAAACAACAACGAAAATAAGAGAAAAGCTTGAGTGATTTCCTTACCTGATACGCAGGAGGTGAATCCATCACCATGGAAAGATCTTTTCCTCGCATCTCTTGAGCCATAGCGATGAAATAACTTGTAAGGTGTTTGGCACAACTGTATCTCAGTCGAAGAAGTTGTTAGTGTAGCTGGAGTTTATTGGGTCCTAGTCATCATGCCAGCTCCTTTTATCCTTTCTGGGAAGCTTACTTTTCTCTTAAAATCAAAGTTTCGTGTGTCACAGACGTAAGTGATTAACAAAGGACCGGATCCATGTTACAATTAGTTTTCAAGAATTTATTAAAGGTTTGATGACGCTGGCTAAATATTATAAAAATAAACAAACTTGTATGTTTGAATCCGACCCTGGTATCTTTATACCATTTACGTCACGGCAATGACCCTGGAAAATAGTCTTACAATTGTCAGGCAAAAGAGCAACCATAGGTCACGGGTACTCAAAACATCGTGTTACTAAATACAGCTGTTATCCGCTACACCATTGAGGGCGTCAAGTAGTTTAAACCGCGTCATTTTGTCGATATGACGCTTTCAATGATATCTATGTGAGACATAAATATACTTTTATTAATAGCGATTGCGCCATGGGTTGTTCGTGACTAAACGGTAAGAAATTGTAAGTGTAGGTGGCGTTTACTAGCATCCCATCTCCTTTCATCCCTTCTGGGAAGATTACTTTTCTCTTTAAATCATAGTTACAGGTGTCATTGACGTTAGTGATTAACAAACGACAGGATCCCAATTACAATTATTTTTTGAAGATTTTACACGTTTTATTAATAGCTTGATGATTCTGCAATTTAGTGCTACCTCACAGAGCTCCAAGGCCAGGTCTCATTGTTTGCATGGTCATCATGAAATTCTTGTTCGAGACGTGCAAGGCAAGGCTCCTGCAGGTTAACTAGAAATTTTTGGTGAAACAGGCAATAGCATTTTGAAGAAATGAATGGAGAGGAATACAAGCAGCACACGAAGTTTGGAAGCTTTAAATGGGTAATGAAAACTACTAAGTAAAAATAATGCGAGGTTGCCTCAGACCTGGCAGACCCACCATGCCGGGATGTACCCTTACGCTAAGAAAAAAGAAAAATAGTTCCCGGTGACGGGGCTGTTCCCCAGAGGAGGACAATTCCTCTGGGGTTTGACATACAAGCCCTCTAGCCACGGGTTCCTACACAAGGGGCCCCTACCTCTGCCAGGGCTGAAGTCTCCTCCCAATTTAAAAAATCTCATTGTTTAACATTGATGGACTTTTTTTTTATTTATCGGATGTTTGGCGTGAGCGAAACCCTCTAATTTCCCTCTTTACGTGGAGCGCTAACGTCAATACTGGTAACCATTGTAGACTTATTTTTGGTTTCGATGATAATTGTAACCTATGCATTCATACAGGCGGAGAGTGTGTGTGCGTGTGTGTGACGCCTCGCTTGTAAACACGATATCTCAAGAAGGAAAACATGAACCAATCTAATATTTGGTGTATATGAGAACAACATTGACCAAAAAACCTCATTGTTTTGTGGGGAGATCAAATGTCATTTGGGGTCACCAGGGGTCAAATTGAGTAAACCTTGTAAACACGATATCTCAAGAACTTGGAAAGCTTGGACCAATCTCGCAATTCGTGTGAAGGAGTACCACATTGAGTTCAAGATCACTATTGTTTGTGTTGGAGGTCCAAGTCTCTTTGGGGTCACTATAGGTCAAATTGTGAAAACCTTGTTAACACGATAACTCAAGAAGGGAAGGTTGGACGAATCTCATATTTAGTATGTAGTTGGTGCCCGTTCAGTACAAGATGTTATTGAGGTCAGTTTGAGTCACCAGACGCCAAATTGTGGAAACCTTGTTTTATAAGCTACCGTATCTCCCACAGACCAGCTTATCATATAACATGTGCGTTACGCCTCATAAGAATAGGAGGCTATTGGCAATTGGAAATGAGCTTATGGGCATCCGTAGAATCTAAAACTGAAAACACGAACATATTTGCATTGGCTTCAACGTGCCGCTCGGAAGCATTATTTTGCGTGCAGAAAGGTGTACTTTTAAGTACAGCGGTTCTATGGGACGTTTTCCGTCGTATTTATTTTAAGTTGGATGTAGTTTCGTTGTGACCAGGCAGCGTTTATGAAACCTAATAGTTCGTCTAGTTAGATTGTTTACTATGACCAATCTCAATGCGAAATAATTGTGTAAAACGGTCTTAGTTTGGCAGTGAGTTCACGAGCTTGTGTCTGGATCGGCTGTTGATCTCAATTATTGTAGCCTCTTCCACCAGTTTCAGCATAGCTAGGTCTTAATTAAAGTAACGTTCGACTTTCGTCACGACCACTTTTATGTTGTCTAGGCCAGCAACGGTACGTTGGGTAGAATAGGGTTCGTTAACACAACAACGAAAAGAATACCAGTCAGAATACCAATACACTTAAGATGGCAAAACATCTCCTTAATTATTTCTGAAGGCATTTTCCTACTGGATATCAGTCATAATTCGCAAACTATAGAACAATTTAAGGAGTTTTGAGACATGTTTGCTGTTGCTGCTGCTAGGATTTTTGGAAGATAGATGCTCTTCAGAAAAACATGACCTCAGCTAAAATCAAATATTAATAGAATAAAGTATACTTCGATGGGCTATACGAATGAAAAAAGAAGTGTCCAGTTTGTGTTTGAAGGAAGTCAAAGCTCTTAAAAGTGTGTCCTTTCCACATATTTGCAGAAGTAACATATTTATAACTGGAATTTGATATTCTTGGTTGACGTGGCTGCTTTAACTCTTACTACAATCAGACATATATCCGGCTTTATGTGTTATTCTTGTAGAGTAAGATATTGAGTGCTTTCAATTGGCTACTTTAACAAAAGCATAAATCCTGGTTCAAACATTAATCTTATTGCAGGTTTCCTTCTTAAATCCTTATACGAGAAGGATATTATTGCTTAATTTGGCTGAAATAATCTCTCCAGAAATCAAACACCAAATCAAAGTTTTACTGTGTTATTCTTAGGTAGGATATTGAGTGGTATGACATGGCTGCGTTAACTCTATCCGAAATACAAAACTACCACGACGCGACTAGTGATTATGAGAGTGCAAAACGAATATAACCCAAAGGACCCAATAGGTTTTCAACTTTTCAGACAGGTCTTTGAGCTTGTACGATGAGTCCCTCCTCGGTAAAGGCATGCAGGCTGGTGTAACGCTCAAAGAACCAAACATTATAAGTCCTACTGCAGGTTTCCATTTTCAGTTCTTGGAGTGGGAGGTTATGGAAATCAACAAGAAAAAACCTGCTTTGTGCGTGTTATACTAAGAGCAGGATATTGGGTGGTTTATACTTTTACCCTGTTATTGCCTGGGTGAATGGGTATGTCAAGGGGGGAGTAGGTGAAGGGGTTGAAGGTAACTCATAATTAAACTTCAACATTCATACAAAAGACATTTTTCCTCACAAAGTTACTTATTATTGTCTAATTGAAGACTTATCAAGTGTCCGGAGGATTACTTGAAAGGTCAGAAACATGCACAAGGCAAATGATTTTGTTTTAACTCCAATCGTGACCGACATTGGTGACCAGTATATAACAAATGCATATGTCCCATTGAGACGGAACCTTTGTACGTTATTATAGATAAGCGGTGAATATGATGTCCATTCTACACTTCCCTAAATACATGAACACGTTGGTTCAGCATTCGTGTGTTTCATTAATGGGCAAAATATGAATTAAACAAGTTGTTGAGAAGTTTGCTGGGATACGAGAACAGCAGGACCTAAAACTTTGACTACTTCTGAATTTGATATTCTTGGAATTTTTCACCTTGATGCAAATTACATCAAAGTTGATTATCAAGAAAATTTATAATAATTTAACATAGTCATAAACGAATTTCCAAAACGTCAGCAGCTGAAGTTATATTCAATGCAGAAGAAATTTAAAGACTCAAATTTCTGAGTGGTTTTGTCGTTTTATATCTTCTTTTTGGTTCTTTTTTAATTATTATTGTTGTTGCTTATTTATCCTTCTTTTGCCTGCGAAACCGACACTTGCCTTGAATAGGCTACCACTAACTGAACACATACAGACTGCAGACGGAAGAAACTAACGTATGCAACACAGATCGGGAGCCTTTTCTACGTCAGTGGCCTCTTTATGGGATCTTGTTCTGTCCTTGTAAATCAACCAGAGGTGGTTGTGTGTATGGGGAGAGGGGTGTTACCTGCAGGTGTAATAGACAGGGGTGGTGCAATCAAAGATAGGATCTTGACCCGAGTGACAACATCTGAAGATGAGAACGCTACATTCTGACAGAGGTGAGGTATACTGCCATTGACCATGAGTGCAAGAGCCGACAAGGGGCAAGCCTCTCTTGAGGACCCAAGGGATATTTATTGTTCTCTCGTAGTGATTTCCAAGCACAAATATGTTACAAGGAGGAATTACTCTGAAATGACTTTTGTTCGCCAATCTCAGAGCCGTGGTCATTCCTCAGGCTCAGGACCTGCATGGAATTCTCTGGTGGGGGCTTCTTCACTGTCACAACATTTAGAATTGTGAAGTGTGAAAAAAGTGTGGCTTTTGTATACATTGGAATTGTTAGCATATTTTACTACAAAGGATGAATGGAATCGTGCGCAATATGCACAGATAAACCTTTAGCTTGGATGTAAACTCAAGAAAGACATGGATAACAACAAATATCAATGGAAATGTTTTTGGGGGAATGTATTATTTTAAGTAGACTCCACCACCTCTTACTATTATCAATTTGATGTTAGACTTAAATCCGCTCAATATTATCACTGATTAGATCTTACAAATTTCAAAATTGGGACAAACTTTTTAAAATTAATGCATATCAAAATTAGTAACTTACCATAAAATTGACGTTAAAGTTTACACGAGTGCAAGTATTTGTGAGTCTTTTGTGATATTCGTGATTGATTGATGATCTAAAATTAACTTGAGCGAACAATTATTTTCTGAAAATCCAAAAACGCAAGAACTACCAGAACCCATTGTTGATGAACGTATAGTACACAATGTGCTTCTTCTGAATATAAGATGTGCACGATCGAAAATTGTACGTTAGAGATGGTAAAACTAAAAGATTCTTTTTACCATTTTCTTTGAGACTTTTGTTCTTTATATTTCACAGCCTAAGATCATAGTTTTAAAGACTTAAAACAACACCTCTTTCATTTAGCAGAGTACATGTTCCCATATGTCCTCATATGAAAATAAAAGCAGAAACCTTAAGTAAATGTATCATATTCCATATGTGTTAATCTTATATGAGTCGAAATTTAAGTTTTAGAAATGTTGGCTGGTTAGGTGACAAGAAATATAAATGTTACTTTAAAATAGCTAATGTGACTAATTAATCTTAACCAATCTTAAATGCTGATATAACTACATATTAACTAGATATTAACCAACATTTGTATATAATCGAAAGATATGTGGTTGTTTTAGGTGCGCTAACACATTCAAACTCACCACCCAATTGTTATTTCAATATGAACATTACGAATTCTGATAGATATCGTTATCGCTCCTCGTCTCGCCAATTCGCTCTCTTGTGGTGTCAACCAATACGAATCGCCGTTGGAACACTGACTTGACACAGCAGGGCTGTTAGTCAACTTGATATAATCCGCAGGGATGGGATCTGATTGGCTAAAGACGATGACGTCAACGGTTTCATCAACTGGCACCTACAGGAGACATAGAGAACACGTTAAATGTCGTTGTGAATTAATCGTCAAAAAATACATAAAGAATCAAAGTACATTGTTTAAACAAATTCTTAGATATACGCGTCACACTTGGTCGAATAGAAATTTTTATTTCATTTTGATGCGATTGGTTGAAGATGTAAGCGTATTTTGTCTCAAATTTCTGATAACGTTTTGCTTCTGTTCTTTTCTTTCTGCTTTGCTACGTTGTTTTACTCACCGGGTCTGATCCGGGTTGTATTTCTCGGAAGTAGAAGGGATGAACGTTGTCCATATCTTCCATTCCCATGTCAGGAATTTCCTGCAAGCGTGTGAAGTAGCAGGTCGAAGAAGTCTGGTTTTTAATCATCACAATTTCCTGAAATGTAAAATAATTCATAAAATGTCATTTAAAGTATGAAGCAGATGTGTGACGCATAAAAACAATAAAATGCATTTTCCCATTCGTGCTTGATAAATAATATGATAGCCTTTTATCGCCGTACAGAAAAATGGAACTTTCTTATTATTATATGGCTGGTTTACCAAACTTCAATTACCATTCGCTTAGTGGGGTTTGAGCATGCGCATGATGTACGAATAATCGCAAGTACAAAATTCAACACACTAAGAAGTAAAATCAGTATGTCGCTCAGCGTCCTCCCTGCCCCCCCCCCTCCCAAAAAAAAATCCCACCTTATATACCCCTACCCCACTCTCCCATATTCTCTTTACAAATATAAAGGTTGGCTAGTTGTAAAGATATGAAACCAATCTGAGAGATGGCTTAAATGTATAACAGCAATACATCGTCAATAAAATGTTGGAAATTAAGGTGGTTAAGGACACTCCGGACAAGAACAAAAAGGACGGACACCATATAAATCCGATGACATTAACTGAAACCAGTTTCTTAATTCAGGGTCAGGGAGGGGTTAAGGGCAGTCGCCGGCCTAGAGACCTTGCTAACAAATAATTAAATAACGAAATTAACCATGTTCTGCTGTCAAATATTTCGCCTCTTCTTTTATAATATGTTGAAGTATGGCTTGGTAAATTCTCCCCATCCGAGCTTCAGTTATTGCTTTGGGAGGTTGGAAGGGAAGCGTGTTATTTTAAGACTAAGGTAAAATTGCTCTTCATAAATGGGCTTACCCTTCCATGATCAAAGATGGCAACAAAACCATCGCCGATACTTTTAATGGTGAGAACATCACCCTCGGCCGTCATGTCTTCGTGATGTTGCACGCCATTATCCATCTCGAAGGATACACTCTACAATGAATAAAATTCACCATTTGACAACTTTCTGTAGAATGTTGCGTTGAATTAGTTTTTAGGAATCAAATTACTAAAATCGAATCCTCATAATTACTGTGACATATACAAATAACAAAATTCGTCTTCCAGTGTGGAAATATCCAAGTTTAAAGTTCCTTAATCCATGTTTGTTCATTACGTGAATATGCTTTGTTTGTATTTCTGCGATAAAAACGTGGAAATAGTTTTAAACATTTTCTCAGTCGTGTGGTATGCAAAGGTATTGAAGAAATAACACTTTTGCTTCTTAGTACTTTACATTAGATCTGTAAGTTACTTAAGAACGACTTAATGCACACACAAAAATAGTAGCAACTATATGACAACCATTATCGCTTCAGTTTGTACTTACCCGAGTAATGACGATCGGATCTTCCGCTTCGACTTCGTTTGACAAGTTGTTTACAATCGTTGGTTCTGGTGCTGACAACAACATAAAAAATACACCAAAGAATCCCACCAGGATGGTCACAACAATGACTGATATGGCCACCACATACAGCTTGGTCCTATCCTTACCCTATCGGATCAAGAAATATTAAAGCAAATTAACAGTTCAGATGGAAACAAATTAGTATTTGACAAAGTGACTAACGGAGGTATGAACTATTGACAAGCCCTGCTGAAGATTTCTTGAGTATTAAGTATTGTAGTGCGAATCACAAGTCATAGAAAGTTGCATAATGTATGACGTAATTACAGGACACCCGTTTCCAACCCGGCAAAATGCAGGGCAGGAAATCAAAGAAACATATTTTAAAAGCACATATAAAACTGCTGACTTCATTTCGTTAGTATACCCACCACGATTAATTTCTCCACTGGCGTTACAACGTTTAAAAATATAACATCTCCCTAATAAAATACAGTTTCTCATAGCTGTTGGCGGCGTTGCTCAAGCATTATGGATCGCCAAAAGGGCAAATGTTGCCGAAGATGACAGCTATCTTGATGAAGATTGCCACTTTCTTGATGATGGAGAGAACTATCTCGATGTTGAATGCTATTATTTTCACAAGGATGTCCATTTTTTTATGATGACGGCAACCTTTTGGAAAATGTTGACCACAGTGCTATCACTTAGATCATTGTTAATTTGAACTCAAATTTCCAAATAACAGTATGCAATCCGAATACTGTGCAAATGGAAGATACATTCACGTTTGAAAATTTGGAAACTGAATCTAATGTATTATCGAATGAATATAAATTGATGGAAATTAATAATATCGATGTTAATATACTTTCAAATCGCAGAATGCGAGTTGTGACATATTGAGGCAATATCACTTGTATGCTTTAGGTATAAGGTTACGAGTAATTATATTCAATAATGTCTTAACAATGGAACGAAGAATTGAAGGTGTTTCAATGAATGAAATATTGTTGGTAATAAACCATGCAATATTTCTGTCTGGTTAGAATTAAGTTATATTTCATAAACAAGCCGTTAAAAGTAAAAGGGTATGAATTTATCATGTTAATCATGATTCGAATTCAATAAATTCATGTATTTGTCCATTCACTGGGGTGCAGAACGTAGGACAAAGAAAAAAAAGATACATAATTCACAATTGATTAAATATAACACTAAGAGCACATCAACGATGCAGGATACACGATCATTTAAGACAACTTCCGTCAAAATACTGGTTACTGAGCTTGATACTGATGAAGACCTTTACACCAGAGAGTTTCCAGTTTGTATACACATTGTCGTGAAGATCAAGTTTTTATTCAGAGCAGGGTGATGTGGGGAATGGGGTCGGCAACGGTTACATAACATTCATGAACTAAATTCGGATATGTTAATGCTTATGAATTTCTTTAGAGGTTTTGTTTTGCAATGAAACAGTGCTGTGGATTGTTTTCATACATAGAATAGGATAGCAGTAATAATTAAGTGAATTTTGAAGTGTTTTCAACTTCTTCATTTACTTATCAGCAACCGGCTCTCCTTGCCTTCTCTATCCACTCTCCTCAATCTATCCGACCCCCTCCATGCCACCCAAGAAAAACATCATAAAACACGACATGAAGAAAATAACATAATATTACAAAGAATACTTTTACGATTAAATTACAGCTTTGTAATTTATTTTTCGATCGGCAACAAAATATGAGAACTCAACATTCTATTTGATATATTTCATATGTTGGCAACTTTCGGTAAAAAGAGACAATATTGATTACGATATACTGAAGTCTAAATTTTGAAACCTTTAGAGCGCATTGTTTCAAAACTCACTTTGTTCAAATTCGTAAGGACGCAAGAACGGGGAAGAATTATGGTATATCACCCATATTGTTGTTCTGTTTATATAATAAGTTTGGTTTGGGTAAAATTACTCTACGATCTCTTTGTTGTATTGTAAAATACCCTATCTAAATATATTTATTGATAAGAAAAAGTGTTTTTATTATCAACAGAACATGACTAAATCGCTATCAGTTTAGGACCTGCAGCTATGATGAACCGCATGCCGCTCAACTAACTAACGATGTTTCTCAGGTTACTATTAACTTATTTGCTTTAATCTATTCGCCCGGAAAGACACAATCAGATGATGTAATCTGATCTACTAATGACAACACAATGAGGTACATTTAGGCATAAGCAAAGTAGTAACACTTTGTCTTAACGAATATTAATCATTCAAACGGCATAGCATATACCGACTTTCTGTTGCCGTGAGTTTAAAAGCATTAACATGACAGGAATAAAGGATTCGACAAACTGACCTGACATGGAATCCCTAATTATAAAATGTCTGGACGACGAAAACGTTTCTTAATCGAAAAAGTATACATCATTACTCGTGATATGTAACTTTCAACCAAGTGGTGAAAAAATCTACAAAACGCCGTGAGTTGGCTTGATCAATTGAAATCAAATTTTGAATGAGCTTTAAAAGAGTTATTTGCAATTGAAACAACAACGAAAATAAGAGAAAAGCTTGAGTGATTTCCTTACCTGATACGCAGGAGGTGAATCCATCACCATGGAAAGATCTTTTCCTCGCATCTCTTGAGCCATAGCGATGAAATAACTTGCAGCGGTGTTTGGCACAACTGTATACCAGGCAAAGAAATTGTAAATGTAGCTGGCGTTTATTGGGTTCTAGTCACCATCCCGGCTCCTTTTATCCTTTCTGGGAAGCTTACTTTTCTCTTAACATTCTAGTTACATGTGACTGACGTAAGTGATTAACAAAGGACCGGATCCGTGTTACAATTAGTTTTCAAGTTTTTAAAGGTTTTATTAAGGTTTGATAACGCTGGCTGGGTACCAATATAAACACATTCTATAATAAAACTCTAAAGTTACATGTGTCACTGACGTAAGTGATTAACAAAGGACCGGATCCGTGTTACAATTAGTTTTCAAGACTTTAAAGGTTTTATTAAGGTTTTATGACGCTGGCTGGGTACCAATATTAATATATATGATAAAATAAATATTATCAAAATAGCCAGACTTGTTTGTTTGTATCCGACCCAAAAGATCAACCAAAGGTCACCGGTACTGTAGACATACAAACATGTTGTTACTAAATACAGCTGTTATCTGCTACACCAATGGGGGCGTCAACTAGTTTAAACCGCGTGTCCTTTTGTCGATATGACACCATCAATGAGATATATATGTAAGAGACATAAGTATATTTAATAGCGATTGTGCAAAGGGTTGTTCGTTAGTAAACTGTAAGAAATTGTAAGCGTAGGTGGCGTTTATTATGTCCGAGTCACCATCCCAGCTTCTTGTATACTTTCCATTGGACGTCTAAACATTTTTTTTCCTTTCTAAAGACCCCAATCATTCCCATTCCCCTTTCTTCAAGTGAAGGTCTGCTTAATCTACCCCAAGGCCACATCGCCTTATTCATCAAACCAGGGTCTGCCTCTTTGCACTTTACTGTAATATATTCCTGTTAACCTACTGTAATGCATTTCTGCTAACCTTCTCTTGGTTACATCAGTGACCTCACTCTAAAACCTATAGAAACTTTAACGTGGATTGAATATAATGATTATGACAATGATTATTTTTCATTTAATAAAACCCGGATTTAAAGGGGGTTTGTGTGGCTAAATCATGTGTCGATTACATTTTTTCAAAGTCGAAAGATGGCTTTATAAACACGTGGGGAAGGGTATTCTAGTTAAAAGGGCTTTCAATGTCATTCATCTCGACATTTTAAAGATATGGATTTTACTTGTTCCAGGAACCTGAACATAGCTCACTGCTCGCATAAATTTACAGTCAAGACAACTGTGTTGGAACAAAAAAAAACATCAGTGAAAGCGGCTGAAAAACAAGTGTATAGCAACCATTAACAAAGTTACACAGAAACTCAAACAAGCCCACCCAAGTTTGTTCAGAGTTTTTTGTTTCGAAGAGGAAAAAAAGAAACACGTATAATTGTTTCTGAACACAGAATAATCTAATTTTAAATGTTAAACTTTGGCACTGCGCCGATGAAGCACACCCAGCTATTATCACTAACTTTAAGGATGAAACCGATTGTGATGAACACCTGAAAAAATGGAAACATCACTTGTCTTAATGTTAATTCATATACAGAACTTAAGAGGTTACAACTTGGGCAACATTAAGCTGAAGTTTGGAATATTTTATATATTTATTTTTTATTAAACTTGCTTTGCTCATTTTTCTGATGGAGCTTTACTTTTAAAAGAGACACAAACTCAACACCATCAGATATGATTCCCTTTTTTGTCAGCAGTTTATATTCTATGGACAAGTTTACAGCCGACTGCCCTTCATTTAAACATGGATTGAAAAGAAACTTTTTTAAAATTTGGTTTGAAAGAAGCTTTTATCTTACATCACGAGTCTATCACACGTGTTTAAGCTCGACTGACGACGTGCATACATGAGGAAGGATATATTAGCTGCAAAGGCTATCATGAGGGTTGAGTTTCTACCTCCTTAAAGGTGAAAATTTAAATATTTTCCAAAATGATGGAAATGTTTCGAATCAGAATACTGTTTTTTGTGTCACTAAAATTTGTCTTAAAGGGAGCTTGTATCTCACATTACGAGTCAATTACACGTGTTAAGCTCGACTGACGACATGCATACATGAAGACGGATATATTAGCTACAAAGGCTATCAATGCCATTCATGGTAAAAATATGAATCTTATTTGACCCAGGAAACCTGAACTCAGTTCAAAATCAGAGCACTTTATTTAACCATACTGAAGACGGAAGTAATTTTTACTTTTTGCAATGTTTATTTTTTATAATGTACATGGGTTTTGCCAATGCTGAATCTAAAATATTGAAGCTAGTTGATATGACCTAATCCTGGCATTGGTTTCAGGGTCAAAACTGTGAACATTCCACCTTGAAATATGGAAAAGAAACCAAGAGAAAGTGAAAGGTTCCAGATCCTAGTGCCAGTATTACATTACAGATGAAGAAAATGACGAGAACCCAGACACGGTATTTGAACTACGATATCTCCCAAACGGAGCCACATCTCCGCTGTCACATAAGGTAAAGATGAGGGTTGAGTTTCAACCTCCTTTAGGTTGATAATTTGAATATTTTCCAGAATGATGGAAATGTTTCGAATCAGATTACTGTTTTTTGTGTCTCTAAAATTTGTATTAAAGGGAGCTTGTATCTTACATTACGAGTCAATTACACGTGTTAAGCTCGACTGACGACGTGCATACATGAAGAAGGATATATTAGCTACAAAGGCTATCAATGCCATTCATGGTGAAAATATGAATCTTATTTGAACCAGGAAACCTGAACTCAGTTCAAAATCAAAGCACTTTATTTAACCATACTGAAGACGGAAGTAATTTTTCTGAGGCTGAAGACTTGATCAAGTCTAAATCTGACTCATCGAGCCACATGTGTTTCAATTTGTTAATCTCTTCTTACTTTTGCAATGTTTGTCGAGAGGAAAGATGTTTTGCCAACATCTTTGTGGGAAACCTCGAGAAATCTTGAAACCACACACGTGGTTACGTTTCATTGACGATATTTTCATGATATGGACCCATGGCGAGGCAAATCTAAAACTCTTCATGATATAAACTCGTTTCATCACACAATCAAATTTACTGCAGATTTTTCTGGACATGACGTTCACTTCCTGGACACCACTGTGACCCTACAAAATGGCTCACTCAAAGCAGACTTGTTCAATAAACCCACGAACAAGCACAACTACCTTTTACCAATCAGTTGCCATCCACGTCACTGTACCAGAAATATTACGTACAGTCAAGCGTTGTGTATTCGACGCGTTTGCTCCTCTAAGGTCGATTTTGATTCCCGCACCAAAGAACTGTCACAACCAGTGGCGGAGCGTCCATACAGTCAGGGGCGAATGCCCCCCCCCCCCCCTGACGGACTCAAATGGACTGCTGGCGCCCTTTTCAGCTCTTTACCACTTTTTACTTATTCGCGATTATTTACTTTTTATTGCGCTCTCATCTACCTATTGACAATTGTCACATTTTTTGGGTGTAATTTGGCGATGACACCTATTTATTCTTCGTTTATCTGCAAATTAGCCAGGCCAGGAAAGGGTCATTTCCGGCGATCTAGGGAGTATCTTAACTCAAAAAATTTCTGTACGCTACGCGCCAGCCTGTGGTGGCGCTCCGCTTAGATAGTGTCGAAAGCGCCCCTACAGGCCATTCTCGCCCCTCCTGACCAATACCCCTAGCTCCGCCACTGGTCACAGCAACTCCTAAACAGACAGTATTTTCGGGGTACTATTGAAAATGCCATCAAAAAGGCTTAAAACAAACCCCGTACCGAAACATTGACGTACAAAACTCGTCAAACCAGTTCCAAAAGGGTACCATTGGTTACTGAATCCCACCCTGGTCTCCCACCACTGGCTAATCATTCAGAAGAATTTTCACCTACTTCAAAGCACCGAACGCCTGAAATCAGTTTTCTCTGAACTACCTGTCATCGCATTTAAAAGACCCAGTAACGTACGGGATATTATAGTTCGGGTATCCTTTCAGGATGACACCCCATTAGGGGAAAACAAACAGAAATACAGGATCATCGCCCTGTACACAAAATTGCAAAACGTGCTTACTTGTCGATTCGACTGGGGCCGTTCGGAGCAACCAAACCAAACGCACGTTCCAAATTCGGCATAAAATAAACTGCCTATCCAAAAATGTCATTTACCTCATCTACTGCAATATTTTCAACTTACAATACGTTGGAGAGTCAAAAACACTCTAAGAATGAAAACGACACAACATAGATCGGCGATCAAAACAAAAAGATCAACCAACCTGTTGCAAATCACTTCAATCTCCAAAATCATTCAATTGAGAATTTGCGTGTTATTGCCTTTGACCAGAACGATTCTTGGACAGATAAATCTAGGAAAGGGAAAGGAAATTTCTGGGAACTAAACCTAAAGACCACGGCACCATTCGGTTTAAACATCAGAAACGATTTGCCGTCCCAGATAAACTAAAACAATTCCTTTGCAATTACGACGAAATCCGATTAAAGTAATCCGACAAGGATAAAAATAATCCGATTTTCCGAAACTTCTGCAAAATCCAGCAGAAATCAGTAAGTAGCTTTGACTTCACAACCATGCCGACACTCTTCTCTATAAAATAGTTTCAAGTGCTAAATGACCTAAGACCAGTGGCACTCACCTTGATTCCTATGAAACTTTTGGAACGACTTGTGCTTTCACGATTACCGCTCTCAAATCAATAGTTATGAAGATCCTCTTCAGTTTGCATTCAGAGAAAAACGCTCAGTAAAAGATTCTATTTTATTCTTTTTTGACTCAATGTACAAACATCTCGACAGTCCTGGTCATTTCACTAGAGTTTTATTTGTAGATTTTTCATCTGCATTCAATTCCATCCTCCCGCACATCTTAGTTGACGAATGTGCGACTTTGATATTAACTGTAATCTGACGAAGTGGGTGTTGGACTTTCTAACAAACAGAGAGTGTCTGTAAATGGGAGATCTTCAAGTGATATTGTAACAAACACTGGCGCCCTGCAAGGTTGTGATATATCACCCGTTCTATTCAACCTTTATACTTCTAGCTGTCGTAGAACACGACCTAATACGCATATTGTTAAATTTGCCGACGACACATGCATCTTAAGTCTTATTGGTAAGAATGGTGACTGGACCGGGTATAGGCAAGAAATATCCACCTTCACAAATTGGTGTGATGAAAACAGATAACAACTGTTTGTGTCTAAAACAAAGGAGCTCGTCATGGATTTTCGACGTAGTAGGCACCGACTTGAGGGAATTGAGATTGTAAATGAACCAGTAGAACAAGTGCAATCTTATAAATACCTGGGAGTAACCATCACTGATAAATTGGAGTGGGATGAACATGTATAGAGTGTATAGCCTAGTGGTTAACGCCGGCGTCTCCCAGTCATGAGATCCCCGGTTCGATTCCCCGCCGACAGCAAGGTGTGTCGTCTGGCAAGAGTGTTGTTCAATAACAACTTCCCGACATGGACGTTAAATGGATGTGTGCCGAGAGATTGGCTTCGGTCAGCTTGCGAGTCTATAAGCCTCCATGGCTTCTTTCGCGAGTTCCTGCTTGCGGGAAGATCACATATACATACATACATACATACATACATACATACATACATACATGTACAAACTGTTCTAGCAAAACCTAATCAGCGTTTTTATTACGGAAGCTTAATTCATTCAGACTAGACAGGACACTCGTTTCTCTGTTCTGTAAAGCGGCAATCGAGACCATCATTACATTCTGTTTAGCCGCCTGGGGTGGAAATACTACTGCTAAAGACATGGCCAAGTTAAATAGACTAGTTTCTAAAGCAAGGAAAGTTTGTCGGTCACAGGACTGCAGTTCAGTAGATGAGTTGCTTGTCACAGTAATCACAGAGAAATATGAAGTCAATCATGTCATCCCAACATCCTCTGGGGCATCGGTTTATAGCAATCAAACTTCTCATTGTCATGAGATGCCGAACCGAGAGATACAGGCGTTCTTTGTTGCCAAGGGCTATTCTGAATCTTGCCAGTTAACTCTGTAGGAAATAGGCCAATTTTATGTGTCAGAACATGCACGTAGTAGTCTTAGTTTTTCGTTTTAGGAATCAGATTTTTATGTATTTTCGATGTATTTATGATTGTGTTATTGTCTGTTTTACTGAGATGGAGTAAATGCCAATTCTTTTTATGGTCAA
>KN885610.1:26958-42638 GCA_000934455.1 Apostichopus parvimensis | reverse complement strand
AAATTTAATGCCTTACTGCTTTTAAGCAATTTATAACCTTGTCACTGACGTAGGTTATTGACAAAAGAACGGATCTCTTTTACCGTTTATTTTCAATATTTTACAGGGGTAGTTTAACTTTTCGTGACGCAAAGTTAGTACCTGGGACCCAAAACAAAAAGTTATCGTAAATCGAATAATAGCCGAGCTGGTATTAAAAAAAAGGTAAAATAATTTCCTACACCGTTGTATTCAATGCTAGAATACGAACGAGTATGGACTCACAATTAACACACGTCTGTTTAAAACATATCTAACTCATTTATCCACAGTGGTACGAAATAGGCATGTTTAATGACATACGCATGTTGTTGAAGCCTTGTAATCAAAGTACGAGTAACTAGATGGTTGTAACTTCAAGTACGAGTAACCATAAGCCGCCGCACACAATATAAGACAGAGCCCGACGCGACTCAATTCGACCCGGTCGTTAAATATTTAGTAGTGATAACTATTAGTCCAACGACTAACCCCCCCCCCCCCCCCCACCGCACACTGAATGACTGAACAGCGCACACAACGACTATTGGTACCATACCACAATTATAGTAGTGTACGTCCGCCGGAATAAAGTCCTAAATTGACCTACTGTAATGACTTTTTTTGGCATTCTCTGAGTCATCGTCATTCTTTTTAATGCTTGGATGTTGAAGAGGATGAAATAAACTACTGATGGTCTTAAATTTCTCTTGAGGATTGAAGGTGTTTTATGGCATTTTAGGAAATCGTGGGTGAAAGAAGCGAGAGCTGTCAGTTGGGTTGGGGCAACTTTGCTAACCGTTGACCTCTTCTGGCTCAAGATCTGAACGGTCATCATGGTTGCAAACATTGAATGTGTTGTAAAAGCCGAAGCTATCAGCTATCATATGGTGAGTTGAAAACTCTTATCTATGCTCTAGCGGCCTTGGAAAGTGACGAATTTGCGTCGGTTTGTGATCAGTCGTATAGTGTACGGTGGGCCGTTCAAGATGATAACACAAATTGTATGGTAATGAGACCAAGTACTGTGACTTGCAGTGACAGCAATATACCACGCTGCACCTTGTACAAATTATGATGCCAAAATGCCATATTAAACTGATGTCATAATTCTAATTTTAACTTTCGTCTCGATTGACTGAACATAAAAAGCTACCTCGGTACCGCATTCGTATTTTTTTCACTAACTTTAAGTCATTGTGTGGCTAATACCACGGCATGAAGTTTTTTAAAGCGTAATTAACGATGATAAGTTCCATTGACGTTAGAGGTTGCTCAATTGTACACAGGCAAGAAAATACCTGTGAGATTCTTGGTTGGCGATGGTATTTAAGATGTGGTGTGAAGTATAACTTGGGTGGATTTTGTAGCCTATCGTGACCCAACTGCTTCAGAAAAACATGACCTAAGCTAAAATCAAATATTAATAGAATAAAGTATACTTCGATAGGCTAAAAATGCAAAAATAAGTGTCCAGTGTGTGTTTGAAGAAGTCAGAACTCTTAAAAGTGTGTCCTTTCCACATATTTGCAGAAGTAACATATTTATAATGGGAATTGGATATTGTTGGTTGACGTGGCTGCTTTAACTCTTACTACAATCAGACAAAAATCCGGCTTTATGTGTAATTCTTGTAGAGTAGGATATTGAGTGCTTTCACTTGGCTACTTGAACAAAAGCATAAATCCTGGTTCAAACATAAATCTTATTGCAGGTTTCCTTCTTCAATCCAAATACGAGAAGGGTGTGATTGTTTGATTTGGCTGAATTAATCTCTACGAAAATCAAACACCAAATCCCGGTTTTACTGTGTTATTCTTTAAGTAGGATATTGAGTGGTATGACATGGCTGCGTTAACTCGATCGCAGTCGTTTTTTATCTCTGATAGATATATCAGAGATAAAAAACGACTGCGAAGCGACTATTGATTTTGCGAGTGCAGAACGAATATAACCCAAAGGACATAATAGGTTTCCAACTTTTCAGACAGGTCTTTGAGTTTGTACGATGAGTCCCTCCTCAGTAAAGGCATGAAGGCTGGTTTAACGCTCAAAGAACCAAACATAAGTCCTACTACAGGTTTCCATTTTCAGTTCTTAGAGCGGGAGGTTATGGAAATCAACAATCCTGCTTTGTGCGTGTTATACTAAGAGCAGGATATTGAGTGGTTTATACTTTTACCCTGTTATGGCCTGGGTGAATGGGTAAGCCAAGGGCGGGGAGGGGCGGGCAGGTGAAGGGCTTGAAGGTTACTCATGATTAAACTTCAACATTCATACAAAAGACATTATTCCTCACAACGTTACTTATAATTGTCTAATTGAAGACTTATCAAGTGTCCGGAGGATTACTTGAAAGGTCAGAAACATGCACAAGGCAAATGATTTTGTTTAAACTCCAATCGTGATCGACATCGGTGACCCGTATATAACAAATGTATATATCCCATTGAGACGGAACCTTTGTACGTGTTTATAGATAAGCGGTGAATATGATGCCCTTCTACACTTCCCTAAATACATGAAAACGTTGGTTCAGCATTCGTGTGTTTCATTAATGGGCAAAATATGAATTAAACAAGTTGCTGAGAAGTTTGCTGGGAGACGAGAACAGCAGGACCTAAAACTTTGACTACTTCTGAATTTGATATTCTTGGAATTTTTCACCTTGATGCAAATTACATCAAAGTTGATTATCAAGAAAATTTATAATAATTCAACATAGTCATAACCGAATTTCCAAAACGTCAGCAGCTGAAGTTATATTCAATGCAGAAGAAATTTAAAGACTCAAATTTCTGAGTGGTTTTGTCGTTTTATATCTTTTTTGTTTCCTTTTTAATTATTATTGTTGTTGTTTATTTATCCTTCTTTTGCCTGCGAAACCGACACTTGCCTTGAATAGGCTACCACTAACTGAACACATACAGACTGCAGTCGGAAGAAACTGACGTATGCAACACAGATCGGGAGCCTTTTCTACGTCAATGGCCTCTTTATGGGATCTTGTTCTGTCCTTGTAAATCAACCAGAGGTGGTTGTGTGTATGAGGGGAGGGGGTGTTACCTGCAACTGTAATGGACATGGGTGGGGCAATCAAAGATAGGATCTTGACCCGAGTGACAACACCTCAAGATTAGAACGCTACATTCTGACGGAGGTGAGGTATATTGCCATTGGCCAGGAGTGCAAGAGCCGACAAGGGGCAAGTATCTCTTGAGGACCCAAGGAATATTTATTGTTCTCTCGTAGTGATGTCCAAGCACAAATATGTTACAAGGAGGAATTACTCTGAAATGACTTTTGTTCGCCAATCTCAGAGCCGTGGTCATTCCTCAGGCTCAGAACCAGTATGGAATTCTCTGGTGGGGGCTTCTCTACTGTCACAATATTTAGAATTGTGAAGTGTGAAAAAAGTGTGGCTTGTGTATACACGGGAATTGTTAGCATAGTTTACTACAAAGGGTGAATGGAATCGTGCGCAATATGCACAGATAAAACTTTAGCTTGGATGCAAACTCAAGAAAGACATGTATAACAACAAATATCAATTAATTTGTTTTTTGGGGAATGTAATTATTTTAAGTAGACTCCACCACCTCTTACTATTATCAATTTGATGTTAGACCTAAACCCGCTCAATATTATCACTGATTAGGTCTTACAAATTCAAAATTGGGACAAACTTTTTAAAATTAATGCATATCGAAATTCGTAACTTACCATAAAATTGACATTAAAGTTTACACGAGTGCAAGAATTTGTGATATTTGTGATTGATTGATGATCTAAAGTTAACTTGAGCGAACATTTATTTTCTGAAAATCCAAAAACGCAAGAACTACCAGAACTCATTGTTGATGAACGTATAGTACACAATGTGCTTCTTCTGAATATAAGATGTGCACGATCGAACATTGTATGTAGATAATAGTGTTAAAGACTTAAAACAACACCTCTTTCATTTAGCAGAGTACATGTTCCCATATGTCCTCATGTGAAAATAAGAGCAGAAAACTTAAGTAAATGTGTCATATTCCATCTTATTAGTTACCACCGTTTTAAGATGTATGAATTATCATATGTGTTAATCTTATGTGAGTCGAAATTTAAGTTTTAGAAATGTTGGCTGGTTAGGTGACAAGAAATATAAATGTTCCTTTAAAATAGCTAATGTGACTAATTAATCTTAACCACTCTTAAATGCTGATATAACTACATATTAACTAGATATTAACCAACATTTGTATATAATCGAAAGATATGTGGTTGTTTTAGGTCCGCTATCACATTCACAGCTCACCACTGAATTGTTAGTTTAATATGAACACAACGGATTCTGATAGATATCCTTATCGCTACTCGTCTCGCCAATCCGCTCTCTTGTGGTGTCAACCAATACGAATCGCCGTTGGAACACTGACTTGACACAGCAGGGCTGTTAGTCAACTTGATGTAATCCGCAGGGATAGGATCTGATTGGCTAAAGACGATGACGTCAACGGTTTCATCGACTCGCACCTACAGGAGACATAGAGAACACGTCAAATGTCGTTGTGAATTAATCATCAAAAAAAAATCAAAGTAAATTGTTTAAACACATTCTTAGATATACGCGTCACACTTGGCCAAATGGAAATTTTTATTTCAATTTGATGTGATTGGTTGAAGGTTTAAGCGTATTTTGTCTCAAATTTCTGATAACGTTTTGCTTCTGTTCTTTTCTCTCTGCTTTGCTACGTTGTTTTACTCACCGGGTCTGATCCGGGTTGTATTTCTCGGAAGTAGAAGGGATGAACGTTATCCATATCTTCCATTCCCATGTCAGGAATTTCCTGCAAGCGTGTGAAGTAGCAGGTCGAAGAAGTCTGGTTTTTAATCATCACAATTTCCTGAAATGTAAAATAATTCATTATAATGTCATTCAAGCATCAATCAGATATGTGACGAATAAATACCATAAATGCATTTTTCCATTGGTGATTAAGTAAATAATATGATAGCCTTTTATAGACGTACAGAAGAATGGAACGCTCTTATTATATATGGCTGGTTTACAAAACTTCAATTACCATGAATTTCGCTAAAGAGAGGTTTGAGCATGCGCATGCTGTACGAATAATCGCATTTCAACACACTAAGAAGTAAACTCATTATGTCGCTCAGCGTCCTCCCTGCCCCCCCCCCAAAAAAAATCCCACCATATATACCCCTACCCCACTCTCTCATTATATATGGCTGGTTTACCAACATTCAATTACCATTCGCTTAGGAGAAGTTTGAGCATGCGCATGCTGTACGAAAAATCGCAAGTACTAGATTCAACACACTAAGAAGTAAATTATGTTGCTCACCCTTCTCCCCCCCCCCCCAAATCCCACCCGATATACAAATACCCCACTCTCCAATATTCTCTTTACAAATATAAAGGTTGGCTAGTAGTAAAGATATGAACCAATCTAAGAGATATAAGTATAACAGCAATACATCGTCAATAAAAAGTTGGAAATTAAGGTGGTTAAGGACACTCAGGAAAAGAAAAAAAGGACGGACATCATATAAATCCGATGACATTAACTGAAACCAGTCTCTTAATTTCGGGTCGGGGAGGGGTGAAGGGCAGTTGCCGGCCTAGAGACCTTGCTAGCAAATAATTAAATAACGAAATTAACCATGTTCTGCTGTCACATTTTTCGCCTCTTCTGTTATAATATGTTGAAGTATGGCTTGGCCAATCTCTCCATCTGAGCTTCAGTTATTGCTTTCGGGAGGTTGGAAGGGAAGCGTGTTATTTTAAGACCAAGGTAAAATTGCTCTTCATAAATGGGCTTACCCTTCCATGATCAAAGATGGCCACAAAACCATCGCCGATACTCTTAATGGTGAGAACGTCACCCTCGGCCGTCATGTCTTCGTGATGTTGCACGCCATTACCCATCTCGAAGGATACAATCTACAAAGAATAACATTCACCATTTGACAACTATCTGTAGAATGTTGCGTTGAATTAGTTATTACGAATCAAATGACTAAAATCGAATCATCATAATTACTGTGCCGATTACAACTAACAAAATTAGTCTTCCAGTGTGGAAATATCCAAGTTTAAAAGTTCCTTAATCCATGTTTGTCCATTACGTGAATATAATTTGTTTGTATTTCTGCAATGAAAACGTGAAAATAGTTTTAAACATTTTCTCAGTCTCGTGTGGTATGCAAAGGTATTGAAGGAATAACACTTTTGCTTCTTAGTACTTAACATTAGATCTGTTAGTTACTTAAGAACGACTTAATGCACCCAAAATTAGTAGCAACTATATGACAACCATTATCGCTTCAGTTTGTACTTACCCGATTAATGACGATCGGATCTTCTGCTTCGACTTCGCTTGATAAGTTGTTTACAATCGTTGGTTCTGGTGCTGACAACAACATAAAAAATACACCAAAGAATCCCACCAGGATGGTCACAACAATGACTGAAATGGCCACCACATACAGCTTGGTCCTATCCTTACCCTATCGGAACAAGAAATATTAAAGCAAATTAACAGTTCAGATGGAAAAAAATTGTATTTGACAAAATGACTAACGGAGGTATGAACTATTGACAAGCCCTGCTGAAGATGTCTTGAGTTTAGAAGTATTGTAGTGCGAATCACAAGTCATAGAAAGTTGCATAATGTATATGCTGACTTCATTTCGTTAGTATACCCACCACGATTTATTTCTCCACTGTTGTTTACAACATTTAAAAATATAACATCTCCCTAATGAAATACAATTTCTCATAGCTGTTGGCGGCGTTGTTCAAGCATTATGGATCGCCAAAAGGGCAAATGTTGTCGAAGATGACAGCTATCTTGATGAAGATTGCCACTTTCTTGATGATGGAGAGAACTATCTCGATGATGAAGGCTATTATTTTAACGAGGATGTCCATTTTTTTATGATGACGACAACCTTTTGGAAAATGTTGACCACAGTGCCATCACTTAGATAATTGTTGACTTGAACTCAAATTTCCAAATAACAGTATGCAATTCGAATACTGTGCAAATGGAAGGTACATTCACGTTTGAAAATTTGGAAACTGAGTCTAATTTATTTTCGAATAAATATGAATTGATGGAAATTAATATTATCGATGTTAATATACTTTTAAATCGCAGAATGCGAGTTGTGAAATATTGAGGCAATATCACTTGTATGCTTTAGGTATAAGGTTACGAGTAATTATATTCAATCATGTCATAAAAATCAAATGAAGAATTGAAGATGTTTCAATTAATGAAATATTGTTGGTAATAAACAATGCAAAAAGACGCAAGAACGGGGAAGAATAATGGTATAACACCCATATTGTTGTTCTGTTTATTTAATAAGTTTGGTTTGGGTAACATTACTCTAAGATCTCTTTGTTGTATTGTAAAATACACTTTCTACATATATTTATTGATAAGAAAAAGTGTTGTTATTATCAACAGAACATGACTAAATGAAGGGGGGATCGCTATCAGTTTAGGACCTGCAGCTCTGATGAACCGCATGCCGCTCAACTAACTAACGATGTTTCTCAGGTTACTATTAACTTATTTGCTTTAATCTATTCGCCCGGAAAGACACAATCAGATGATGTAATCTGATCTACTAATAACAAGAACAATGAGGTACATTTAGGCATAAGCAAAGTACTAACACTTTGTCTTAACGAATATTAATCATTCAAACGGCATAGCAAATACCGACTTTCTGTTGCCGTGAGTTTAAAAGCATTAACATGACAGGAATGAAGGATTCGACAAACTGACCTGACATGGAAATCCATAATTTATACAATTCATTAACTTACTTGTCAAGTTTTATGTAAAATATTGAGTAAACTTGTAAATATTCCAGATTTGAATTTGCAGAGTGCTGATAATGACACGGATGTCTGGACGACGAAAACGTTTCTTAATCGAAAAAGTATACATTCATTACTCGCTATGTTTAACGTTCATCCGAATGGTGAAAAAAATCTACAACAGGCTGTGAGTTGGCGTGATTGATTGAAATCAAATTTTGAATGAGCTTTGAAATAGTTATTTGCAATTAAAACAACAACGAAAATAAGAGCAAAGCTTGAGTGATTTCCTTACCTGATACGCAGGAGGTGAATCCATCACCATGGAAATATCTTTTCCTCGCATCTCTTGAGCCATAGCGATGAAATAACTTGCAGGGTGTTTGGCACAACTGTATCTCAGTCGAAGAAGTTGTAAGTGTAGCTGGAGTTTATTGGGTCCTAGTCATCATGCCAGCTCCTTTTATCCTTTCTGGGAAGCTAACTTTTCTCTTAAAATCAAAGTTTCGTGTGTCACAGACGTAAGTGATTAACAAAGGACCGGATCCATGTTACAATTAGTTTTCAAGAATTTATTAAAGGTTTGATGACGCTGGCTAAATATTATAAAAATAGACAAACTTGTATGTTTGAATCCGACCCTGGTATCTTTATACCATTTACGTCACGGCAATGGCCCTGGAAAATTGTTTTTCCATTTTTCGGGCAAAGGGGCACCCTTGGTTCCGGGTTCTTCAAACCTTGTTTTTCTTAATTCCGGTTTTTTTCGGTTCCCCATTTGGGGGGTTCAGTTGTTTTAACCGGGTTCTTTTTTTGGTTTTGCGGTTTTCATTGTTTTTTTTTTGGGCCTTAATTTTCTTTTTTTTATTGGGGTTTGGGCCTTGGTTTTTTGTTGGTTAACGGTTAGGAATTTTTAGTGTAGGTGGCGTTTACTAGCATCCCATCTCCTTTCATCCCTTCTGGGAAGATTACTTTTCTCTTTAAATCATAGTTACAGGTGTCATTGACGTTAGTGATTAACAAACGACAGGATCCCAATTACAATTATTTTTTGAAGATTTTACACGTTTTATTAATAGCTTGATGATTCTGCAATTTAGTGCTACCTCACAGAGCTCCAAGGCCAGGTCTTATTGTTTGCATGGTTATCATGAAATTCTTGTTCGAGACGTGCAAGGCACGGCTCCTGCAGGTTAACTAGAAATTTTTGGTGAAACAGGCAATAGCATTTTGAAGAAATGAATGGAGAGGAATACAAGCAGCACACGAAGTTTGGAAGCTTTAAATGGGTAATGAAAACTACTAAGTAAAAATAATGCGAGGTTGCCCCAGACCTGGCAGACCCACCATGCCGGGATGTACCCTTACGCTAAGAAAAAAGAAAAATAGTTCCCGGTGACGGGGCTGTTCCCCAGAGGAGGACAATTCCTCTGGGGTTTGACATACAAGCCCTCTAGCCACGGGTTCCTACACAAGGGGCCCCTACCTCTGCCAGGGCTGAAGTCTCCTCCCAATTTAAAAAATCTCATTGTTTAACATTGATGGACTTTTTTTTTATTTATCGGATGTTTGGCGTGAGCGAAACCCTCTAATTTCCCTCTTTACGTGGAGCGCTAACGTCAATACTGGTAACCATTGTAGACTTATTTTTGGTTTCGATGATAATTGTAACCTATGCATTCATACAGGCGGAGAGTGTGTGTGTGCGTGTGTCTGACGCCTCGCTTGTAAACACGATATCTCAAGAAGGAAAACTTGAACCAATCTAATATTTGGTGTATATGAGAACAACATTGACCAAAAGAACCTCATTGTTTTGTGGGGAGGTCAAAGGTCATTTGGGGTCAGCAGGGGCCAAAGAGTGAAAACCTTGTAAACACGATATCTCAAGGAAGTAAACTTGGACCAATCTCATATTTCGTGAGTAGGAAGACCACATGTAGGAGCAACAGCCTATAGTTTTTGTGGAGATCAAATGTCATTTGGGGTCACCAGGGGTCAAATTGAGTAAACCTTGTAAACACGATATCTCAAGAAGGAAAGCTTGGACCAATCTCGCAATTCGTGTGAAGGAGTACCACATTGAGTTCAAGATCACTATTGTTTGTGTTGGAGGTCCAAGTCTCTTTGGGGTCACTATAGGTCAAATTGTGAAAACCTTGTTAACACGATATCTCAAGAAGGGAAGGTTGGACGAATCTCATATTTAGTATGTAGTTGGTGCCCGTTCAGTACAAGATGTTATTGAGGTCAGTTTGAGTCACCAGACGCCAAATTGTGGAAACCTTGTTTTATAAGCTACCGTATCTCCCACAGACCAGCTTATCATATAACATGTGCGTTACGCCTCATAAGAATAGGAGGCTATTGCAATTGGAAATGAGCTTATGGGTATCCGTAGAATCTAAAACTGAAAACACGAACATATTTGCATTGGCTTCAACGTGCCGCTCGGAAGCATTATTTTGCGTTCAGAAAGGTGTACTTTTAAGTACAGTGGTTCTATTGGACGTTTTCCGTCGTATTTATTTTAAGTTGGATGTAGTTTCGTTGTGACCAGGCAGCGTTTATGAAACCTAATAGTTCGTCTAGTTAGATTGTTTACTATGACCAATCTCAATGCGAAATAATTGTGTAAAACGGTCTTATTTGGCAGTGAGTTCACGAGCTTGTGTCTGGATCGGCTGTTGATCTCAATTATTGTAGTCTCTTCCACCAGTTTCAGCATAGCTAGGTCTTAATTAAAGTAACGTTCGACTTTCGTCACGACCACTTTTATGTTGTCTAGGCCAGCAACGGTACGTTGGGTAGAATAGGGTTCGTTAACACAACAACGTAAAGAATACCAGTCAGAATACCAATACACTTAAGATGGCAAAACATCTCCTTAATTTTTCTTAAGGCATTTTCCTACTGGATATCAGTCATAATTCGCAACTATAGAACAATTTAAGGAGTTTTGAGACAAGTTTGCTGTTGCTGCTGCTAGGATTTTTGGAAGATAGATGCTCTTCAGAAAAACATGACCTAAGCTAAAATCAAATATTAATAGAATAAAGTATACTTCGATGGGCTATACGAATGAAAAAAAAAGTGTCCAATTTGTGTTTGAAGGAAGTCATAGCTCTTAAAAGTGTGTCCTTTCCACTGCAGAAGTAACATATTTATAACGGGAATTTGATATTCTTGGTTGACGTGGCTGCTTTAACTCTTACTACAATCAGACATATATCCGGCTTTATGTGTTATTCTTGTAGAGTAAGATATTGAGTGCTTTCAATTGGCTACTTTAACAAAAGCATAAATCCTGGTTCAAACATTAATCTTATTGCAGGTTTCCTTCTTAAATCCTTATACGAGAAGGATATTATTGCTTAATTTGGCTGAAATAATCTCTCCAGAAATCAAACACCAAATCAAAGTTTTACTGTGTTATTCTTAGGTATAGGATATTGAGTGGTGTGTCATGGCTGCGTTAACTCTATCCGAAATACAAAACTACCGCGAAGCGACTAGTAATTATGAGAGTGCAAAACGAATATAACCCAAAGGACTCAATAGGTTTTCAACTTTTCAGACAGGTCTTTGAGCTTGTACGATGAGTCCCTCCTCGGTAAAGGCATGCAGGCTGGTTCAACGCTCGAAGAACCAAACATTATAAGTCCTACTGCAGGTTTCCATTTTCAGTTCTTGGAGTGGGAGGTTATGGAAATCAACAAGAAAAAACCTGCTTTGTGCGTGTTATACTAAGAGCAGGATATTGGGTGGTCTATATTTTTACCCTGTTATGGCCTGGGTGAATGGGTATGTCAAGGGGGGAGTAGGTGAAGGGGTTGAAGGTAACTCATGATTAAACTTCAACATTCATACAAAAGACATTTTTCCTCACAAAGTTACTTATTATTGTCTAATTGATGACTTATTAAGTGTCCGGAGGATTACTTGAAAGGTCAGAAACATGCACAAGGCAAATGATTTTGTTTTAACTCCAATCGTGACCGACATTGGTGACCCGTATATAACAAATGTATATGTCCCATTGAGACGGAACCTTTGTACGTTATTATAGATAAGCGGTGAATATGATCTCCATTCTACACTTCCCTAAATACATGAAAACGTTGGTTCAGCATTCGTGTGTTTCATTAATGGGCAAAATATGAATTAAACAAGTTGTTGAGAAGTTTGCTGGGAGACGAGAACAGCAGGACCTAAAACTTTGACGACTTCTGAATTTGATATTCTTGGAATTTTTCACCTTGATGCAAATTACATCAAATTGATTATCAAGAAAATTTATAATAATTTAACATAGTCATAACCGAATTTCCAAAACGTCAGCAGCTGAAGTTATATTCAATGCAGAAGAAATTTAAAGACTCGAATTTCTGAGTGGTTTTGTCGTTTTATATCTTCTTTTTGTTTCTTTCTTAATTATGATTGTTGTTGTTTATTTATCCTTCTTTTGCCTGCGAAACCGACACTTGCCTTGAATAGGCTACCACTCACTGAACACAAACAGACTGCAGACGGAAGAAAATAAAGTATGCAGCACATGATCGGAAGACGTCGTAGGCCGCTGTATGGGATCTCATTCTGGTATGTATGTATAGGGGGGGGGGGGGTAGCTGTGACTGTAATGGACAGGGGTGGAGCAATCAAAGATGGTATCTTGACCCGAGTGACAACATCTGAAGATTAGGACGATACATTCTGACGGAGGTGAGGTATACTGTCTTTGACCATGAGTGCAAGAGCCGACAAGGGGCAGGCCTCTCTTGAGGACCCACTGGATATGTATTGATCTCTCGTAGTTATTCCAAGCACAAATATAATGTCAGAAGGAGTTACTTTGGTACGCCGATCTCAGAGCCGTGGTCCTTCCTCAAGCTTAGGACCTGCTTGGGGGCTTCTTCACTGTCACAACAGTTAGAATTGTGAATTGTGAAGCGTGGCTTTTTGTATACACGGGAATTGTTACCATAGTTTACTACATAGGGTGGCAGGAAACGTGCGCAGCATGTTTACTCCATGTGCGCAGATTCGCCGCTCTGTTGTATTTTAATATAAAATGCTAGTTTGGATTCAAACTCAAGAAAGACGTAACAACGAATATCGATGAAAATGTTTGGAAATGTATTATTATAAGTAAACCCCGCCACCTCTTACTATTATCAATTTGATGTTAGACCTAAACCCGCTCCTTGTTATCACTGATTATACATTAATTCTGAAAATCCCAAAACGCAATAACTACAAGAACTCATTGCTGATGAACGTATAGTACACAACGTGCACGGTCGAACATTGTATGTTACACTCTAAGAAACAAACAAGTGAATTTTTCACTCTCTCCAAAGGATGGCAAATTCACTCCATTAGAAGGCAGGAATTGGCGTATTTAAAAGCCGAAGTACTTAATATTCACTCTTTACAAACTAGTGACCAAATGAGCCAATCAAATGCTAAGGATGCGTTAGTATGTGTTTTTTTCTCGATGCATGGGGTATAGGCTATACATTTACGCAATTTTTTACTCGTTTGCCTTCCTCGTTCTTGTCGCTTGCATCTTAAAAAATAACGTCAGTTTAGTTTAATAAGAAAATGTTGACAGAACGTGAAATTGTATAGAACTTAGAAGGTCGCCATGGCCACAGGCCGTCTTTGCCTACATTAGATGGGCTAGGCTTTCGAACGTTACGCTTAAAAGTGTATTTTATGGCAAACATTTAACATTAGGCTGGACACTATGCACAGTGAGTAGCACACAGGCTAGCACACAGGCCTATGCCTAATGTTAGGACTACTTGGCCTATGAGTAGTGGGCTAGACGTTTATGCAGCTATGGTCCAGGAATTGTTGGTTTTTTAAGAACATTTTTCTTTATGATTTTTTTATTTCACGTGACAAGATGCAACGTCAAAAACTGACACAGAGACATCAGAAAGCAGGTTGGAAAATCGGAGGAGGGACCGGTTCTCTGTGAAAGAAATAATAATAATAGAAACAATCAACTTCTGTCGACAAACAATTGAAATAATCAATCATAACTATCGTGAATGGAAATAGCAAATATAGTATATATCGCTTTAAACAAAGATCAATATATCCATTTAACTTCAGTGTACGGGAGAACAGTTCTATTACGGCTTTATGATTTTAGCATGCACAGAACAGACAGCAATGAGTAATACTGTAGAAAACCAGTCAGAACCTTAAAGGAATTCTAATAGTAAACAACCTTGTCATTTACCAGCTACTACAACAAAGATTTTACCACTTTCACAATTATTCACAAAGGAAAGTAAGAGTTAAAATCTTTTTAGAGTGTAGAGATGCTAAAACTTCAGAAATTGTTTTACTATTTTCTTCGAGGCTTTTGGTCTTCATATTTTACAGCATAAGATAATAGTTTTATGACTTAAACAATTCCTCTTTCATTGTTATATACTTTATATCCTGTGCGTCATAGAGTCATTTTAGCAGAGGACATGTTCCTGTATGTCCTCATATGAAAAATAAATACAGAAAATTTAAGTAAATGTATAATATTACTTCTATTAGTTACCACCATTTTTAGCTATCTTAATAATCATAATTATGTACTAATCTTACGTGAGTCGAAATTAGAAATGTTGGCTGGTTAGATATGTGGTTGTCTTAGGTGCGCTATCACATAAAACTCACCGCGAAAATCCTATTACAACGTGAACACGAAATATTTTGAAAGATATAAGTACAAATGCTCGTCTCGCCATTCCACTCTCTTGTGGTGTCAACCAATACGAATCGCCATTAGAACACTGACTTGACACAGCAGGGCTGTTAGTCAACTTGATGTATTCCGCAGGGATGGGATCTGATTGGTTAAAGACGAAAACGTCAACGGATTCATCAACTGGAACCTACAGGAGACACAGAGATGTTAATTGTCGTTGTGAATTAATTATCAAAAAATGTAAAAGATTAACAACACAGATATTCCTTGTCATGAAGAAGGACATTAAGAATAAAGTACATTGTTTTAACACATTCTTATGCACATACGCGTCGCACTTGGCAGAATGGTAATTCTACGTTGACCATAAGGTAAAAGGAAGCACTTTAGGTGATTGGAATGGTTGGAGATGGTAGCGTATGTTTTGTTTCTTCTTTGTAATTTTTTTTACTCACCGAGGCAAATCCGGGTCGTATTTCTTGGAAGTAGAATGGATGGACGTTATCCATATCTTCCATTCCCATGTCAGGAATTTCCTGCAAGCGTGTGAAGTAGCAGGTCGAAGAAGTCTGGTTTTTAATCATTACAATTTCCTGAATGTAAAATAATTCATTATAATGTCATTCAAAGCATCAATCAGATATGTGACGAATACATACAATAAATGCCTTTTTCCATTGGTGATTAACTAAATAATATGATAGCCTTTTATAGACGTACAGAAAAATGGAACTTTCTCATTATATATGGCTGGTTTACCAACATTCAATTACCATTCGCTTAGGAGAAGTTTGAGCATGCGCATGCTGTACGAAAAATCGCAAGTACTAGATTCAACACACTAAGAAGTAAATTATGTTGCTCACCCTTCTCCCCCCCCCCCCCAAAAATCCCACCCGATATACCCATACCCCACTCTCCAATATTCTCTTTACAAATATGAAGGTTGGCTAGTAGTAAAGATATGAACCAATCTAAGAGATATAAGTATAACAGCAATACATCGTCAATAAAAAGTTGGAAATTAAGGTGGTTAAGGACACTCAGGAAAAGAAAAAAAGGACGGACATCATATAAATCCGATGACATTAACTGAAA
>KN885610.1:15707-26908 GCA_000934455.1 Apostichopus parvimensis | reverse complement strand
TACCCCACTCTCCAATATTCTCTTTACAAATATGAAGGTTGGCTAGTAGTAAAGATATGAAACCAATCTGAGAGATGGCTTAAAAGTATAACAGCAATACATCGCCAATAAAATGTTAGCAATTAAGGTGGTTAAGGACATCCAGACAAGAACAAAAAGGACGGACATCATGTTAAACCGATGACATTAACTGAAACCAGTCTGTTAATTCAGGGTCGGGGGAGGGGGGTAATCGTAGTCGCCATCCTAGAGACCTTGCTAACAAGCAATTAAATAACGAAATTAACCATGTTCTGCTGTCAAATATTTCGCCTCTTCTGTTATAATATGTTGAAGTATGGCTTGGCCAATTCTCCCCATCCGAGCTTCAGTTATTGCTTTGGGGAGGTTGGAAGGGAAGTGTGTTATTTTAAGACCAAGGTAAAATTGCTCTTCATAAATGGGCTTACCCTTCCATGATCAAAGATGGCCACAAAACCATCGCCGATACTCTTAATGGTGAGAACGTCACCCTCGGCCGTCATGTCTTCGTGACGTTGCACGCCATCACCCATCTCGAAGGATACACTCTACAAAGAATAAAATTCACCATTTGACAACTATCTGTAGAATGTTGCGTTGAATTAGTTTTTAGGAATCAAATGACTAAAATCGAATCATCATAATTACTGTAACATTAACAGCTAACAAATATCATCATCCAGTGTGGAAATATCCTCGTTTAAAAGTTCCTTTAAGTCATTTTTTGTTCGTTACGTGAATATACTTTGTTTGTATTTCTGCGATAAAAAGCTTTTAAATATTTTCTCAGTCGTGTGGTATGCTAAGGTATATAAGGGATGACACTTTTGCTTCTCAGTACTTTACCTTAGATCTGTTAGCTACTTGAGAACGACTTAATGCACAAAAAACAATAGTGGCATGTTACGTACAACTCATTTAATTTCAGGTTTAATTTATCGAGAAATGAGCCCTTAAAGATTTTAGATCCATGATAATCAAAGTAGCTGATTAACTTCCAGCTTACATGCAGCGGCCGAATTTGCCAGGTCTGCATAACAATTCAAATATCAATATGAAACTATCAGCTTTGTGATCACAAGTAACAGACAAAGTCGTCAAATCCAAAGTGATGCTGAATTTGGTAGGCTTCTGTACCCTATTATAATATCGCCTAGAAGGCTAATTATCTTACGACGCTAAACAGCCACATGTTCATATTGAAGAAACTGAATGGCTTATAACTCATACTCTACGTCTGATAGCGATCCAGTTCAAAGTGTAAGCTCGCGTTGGATTGTGCTCTCTTACAATTTAGAAGACATTTACAGATGGCAAAAACTGTTTCTGGTACGAACCGGAAATAATTATGCAGTGCCCACTAAAACTATTAAATAATATCAACTATATGACAACCATTATCGCTTCAGCGTGTACTTACCCGAGTAATGACGATCGGATCTTCCGCTTCGACTTCGTTTGATAAGTTGTTTACAATCGTTGGTTCTGGTGCTGACAACAACATAAAAAAGACACCAAAGAATCCCACCAGGATGGTCACAACAATGACTGATATGGCCACCACGTACAGCTTGGTCCTATCCTTACCCTATCGGATCAAGAAATATTAAAGCAAATTAACAGCTAAAATGAAAAAAATGAGTATTTGACAAAGTGACCAACGGAGGTATGAACTATTGACAAGCCTTGCTGAAGATTTCTTGATTATTGCAGTATTGTAGTGCGAGTCATAAGTCATAGAAAGTTGCATAATGTATGACGTAATATCAGGATACCCGTTTCCAACCCGGCAAAATGCAGGGAAGGAAATAAAGAAACATACTTTAAAAGCACATATAAAACTGCTGACTTCGTTTCGTTAGTATAACCACCACGATTAATTTCTCCACTGGCGTTTACAATTTAAATTCGTCACTTTCAGAGCTTGCCATTATAGAAATTATCCAACTGGTGTATGCTACCCACCATAAGATAGCTGGATACTTGCACTATCATTTGACACTTGCTAATTGCCATACCATGCCCGTTTAGATATTGACCTAGAAGAAGAAAGGTTTTAGAATGGTCTTTTCATTCAACCATATCTGAGTAGTCCTCTCCACTCCCAAAATATTTTTATACAAATGACTTTCAATTCTCTTGACTTTTACTCCATCGGTAGCGTTAGCCTTAACTTACCATAGGCTTAGAGGGAAGGAATGCCAAACCCCCAGAGCGAGCTTATAAAACGGAGATCCTTGTGATGAACTTATCCCAGATATATCTAAGGCCATTATGTTGCACTTAACTTGAGATAACGTGGGCTCTAAACGTCGTGGTTGTGAGCTACGTTTTGCCATTGTGTGATGTCATAATGCTATAAGAAATTGTGGGGGGGGGGGGGTAAAATAATTCAGTTCTCTTTGTTTTGTGTCCCCTTTTCAATATGTGTGTAAACAGTTCAATAAACCAGTATCAGTATTATGACAAATTAAACTATTTTATTATTTTATATTTATTTATTATTCCAATTAGTCTTCTTCCGGTCTTCATTTTCCAATATGTAGAAACGTTTGAAAATGTAACATCTCCCTAATAAAATACAGTTTCTCATAGCTGTTGGCGGCGTTACTCAAGCACTATGGAACGTCAAAAGGGCACATGTTGTCGAAGATGACAATTATGTTGATAAAGATGATCACTTTCTTGATGATGAACACAACTATTTCGATGATGACGGATATTAGTTTGACGAGGGATGTCCATTATGTTGATGATGACGACAACTTTTGAAATTATGAAGACCACTCTTTTAATGATGTCGGCCGACAAACTTTTGCTAAAGACACAAATGATCAAGGGTGAAGACACGAAATATGATTATGATGATGCTATTGCAGTTAATTACGATACAAAACGTTTTGACGAGCAGTTTTGAAATGACGACAACATTTGCCCTGTTGGCGTTCCAGGACGCCAAAAGGGCATGTTGATGACGATGACCACTTTCTTAATGATTAAGACAACTATTTCGATGATGACGGCTATAAGTTTGACGAGGTTTGTGGCCGTATTCAAAACGGGATAACAAATACCTTATTATGTGTTAAGCAAAGAGATTGTTTACGATTTAGTGGGAAGAATTTTCAGTGCCATAACTAAGATAATTGTTAACTTGAACTCTAATTTCCAAATAACAGTATGCAATTCGAATACTGAGCAAATGGAAGGTACCTTCATGTTTGCAGATTTGGAAACTGAATCTAATGTATTTTCAAACAAATGTGAATTGATGGAAATTATAGAAACTTCGTCATTATTGATGTTAATATATACTTTCAAATCGTAGAATGCGAGGCAATATCACTTGTATGCTTTAGGTATAAGTTTATGGTAAATATATTAAATATATTAAATAATGTCTTAAAAATCGAACGAAGAACCGAAGATGTTTCAATTAATGAATATTGTTATTAATAAACAATGCAATATTTCTGGCTGGATAGAATTTAGTTATATTTCATAAACAGGCCGTTAAAATTAATAAAGGTATATATTGATCATGTTAATCATGATACGAATTACAATTAATTCATGTTTTTGTCCATCCACTGGGGTGCAGAACGTAGGACAAATAAAAATGGACACATAATTTACAATTGATAAATATAACATCAAGAGAACGTCAACGATGCGATGCAGCAACGATCTAAAGACTGCTTACTGAGCTTTATTGGGATTCACACCTTTCCACCAGAGAATATCCAGTTTTCATATACATTGTCGTAAAGACAAAGGTTTTATTCAGAGCAGGGCGATGCGGAGGAACGGTTAAATAACATCCATGAACTACATTCGGAAATGGTAATTGATTTCTTAATGGACAAACTAACATAGGTAAGTGCTTATGAAATAATTTAATGGTTCTTTGCAATGAAACAATGCTGTGGATTGTTTTCAAACATAGACTAACATTAAAGGATAGCTGTATTAATTAACTGAATTTCACAACGACGTTAATTTAACAGGAAACACATGATTTCATTTATTTATTCAGCCAATGTAAACAAATATTACACATCGCAATCATAACGATCCCCCTGCTCCGTAATAAATATGGGTAAGAAATTTATAGGTAACAACATATATAAAGATATGCAAAGAAAATGTCTAAGAAAAAGTGCAAAAATACTAATATTAAAGTATGTAGGGAAAGGCTGAAAATTGTCAAAAATGTGCAAAACTAAAAATAGGACAATAAAAAACTAAACGCCATGATACAGATACCCGTAATGACGAATTAACTAATTTCACAGCAGATAGGAAAAACGATCCGTTAGACACTTATTTCCTATAAAACTACTGAGACGATGATTTGAAGGTGAAAAATAACCATTAAACAGTAAATCCGTGTTTTCAACTTCTTCATTTACTTATCAGCAACCGGCTCTCCTTGCCTTCTCTTTCCACTCACCTCACTCTATCCGACCCCCTCCATGCCATCCAAGAAAAACATACTTAAACACGACGTGAAGAAAAAATTACGACAATTGTAATAAAGTTTTCGATATGCAACAAAATATGAGAACTCAACATTCTTTTTTTTTTATATTTCATATTGTTGACAACTTTCAGTAAAAAGAGAAAACATTGAAGTCAGAATGTTAAAACCTTTAGAGCGTGTTTTCTCAAAAGTCACTTTTTGCAAATTCGTCAGGACGCCAGAACGGGGTTGAATTAGGGTAGCCATATAGTATCATCCATACCATTGTACTGTTTCTATCCTAAGCCTGGTTTGGGTAAAATTACTCTAAGAACTTTTTGGTCTTTGTAAAATAGCCTTTCTATATATACTTATTGTTAAGGAAATGTTATCAGTTTAGGACCTTCAGCTCTGATGAGCCGCATGCCATTCAACTAATTAACGATGTTTCTCTAGTTTCTACACACTTATTTGCTTTAATCTAGTCGCCTTTAAAGACACAATCAGATCATATAATCTGATCCTCTGATGACAAGAACAATGAGGTACATTTAGGCATAAGCAAAGTACTAACATTTTATGTTAACGAAGATTAATCTTTCAATCGACATAGCAACTACCAACTTTCTGTTGCCGTAAGTTTAAAAGCATTTCCATGACGGGAATGAAGGATTCGACAATCTGACCTGACAAGGTGATCCCTTATTAATGCAATTCATTCACTTTACTTGTCAAGTTTTATGTAAAATATTCATTAAACTTGTAACTATTCCAGATTTGAATTTGCAATGGACGAAAACGTTTCTTAATCGAAAAAGTATACATTCATTACTCGCCATGTTTAACGTTCATCCGAGTGGTAAACATAAAAAATCTACAAGGATGAGAGTTTGCTTCATCAATTGATATCTAATTTTGAATGAGCTTTGATATAGTTTGTTGTAATTCTAACAACAAAGGAAAATAAGAGAAAAGCTTAAGTGACTTCCTTACCTGATACGCAGGAGGTGAATCCATCACCATGGAAAGATCTTTTCCTCGCATCTCTTGAGCCATAGCGATGAAATAACTTGTAGGGTGTTTGGCACAACTGTATCTCTGTCGAAGAAATTGTAAGTGTAGCTGGCGTTTATTGGGTTCTAGTCACCATCCCAGCTCCTTTTATCCTTTCTGGAAGCTTACTTTTCTCTTAAAATCATAGTTACACGCGTCACTGGCGTCAGTGATTAACAAAGGACCGGATCCATGTTACAATTAGTTTCCAGGATTTTAAAGGTTTTATTAAAGGTTTGTAGACGCTGTCTGGGTACCTGGGACCTATAGAAACACATACTGTAATAAATAAATAATATCAAAGGAGCCAGAGTTGTATGTTTGTATCCGACCCTGGTTCATTTATACCATTTACGTCACGAAATGCCCTTGGAAAATAGTTTTAAATTTTCAGGCAAAACAACAACCAAAGGTCACCGGTACTATAGACACATAAAACATCTTGTTACTAAAACAGCTGTTATCTGCTACACCAATGAGGGCGTCAACTAGTTTAAACCGCGTGTCCTTTTGTCAATATGACACCATCAATGAGATATAGATAAGAGACATACATATATTATTATTAATAGCGATTGTGCAAAGGGTTGTTCGTAAGTAAACGGTAAGAAATTGTGCTTTTATCCTTTCTGGGAAGCTTACCTTTCTCTTAAAATCATAGTAACACGTGTCACTGATGTATAAGTGATTAAAAAAGGACCAGATGATCCCAGTTACAATTATTTTTCAAGATTCTAAACGTTTTATTAAAGGTTTGATGACTCTGTATAGCACAGTGCTACCGCAAAGAGCCTTCAGCGTTAAGTCTAAGTGTTTGGAATTGATGGAACGTTTAAATTTATCGGATGTTTGGCGTGAGCGGAACCCTCTTATAGTTCCATCTTTACATGGAGCTCTAACGTCACTACTGGTATCCATTGTGGACTCAATTTTTTTCCTAGTGTCAAGGGCTCTTTTGAACTCTGTTTCAAATTCAATTTGTTACTTCTCCCCTAATATCCAATCAGCGGACCACAATGTGGTAAATATCGAATTCAATGTTTGTTTGTTTGTTTTTTAGAAGAGGGAGCCTGGTTGTTGGAAGTTCAATAATTCCCTTTTAATTGACCCTGCGAACAAAGATTGTATTTCGTACATTGTTTTGAGTATCAATGCTGAGAAGTGTGCTTGTCCGGCATGTAAACGGGAGTCCATTAAGTATCAGATCCGGTATGTTATACCATTAACTATTCTAAAAAGTGAGCAAAGTCAAGACGTAAACACGAAAGAGACCTTTTGGATAACATTTCATGCCTTGGCTGCTTATACCTTGAGACTTGTTCACAAAATGTTCTTGATAGACTAAACGATAACAGGAATAGATTGAATCATCTCTATGACTTTAAGCTTCAGGGAATAATAATTAACTAGATCTAGGGCTCGTTGGGTATCAAACAGTGAAAAAAAAGGACCACATATTTTTTAAACCTCGAAGAACGAAACAAAAGGACAAGTGTTATTCGTAAGATTAGGAAAGATTATGGGAATTATTTGAGGGACGACAAGGATATTCTGAGAGAACTTCGTCAGTTCTACACGAACCTTTATAAGGCAGAGAATGGTGATTCTGGTGAAGGTCGTCTTTCTCACGAAGAATGTAAATTTGCCAAATTTTCTTTCCTAACTGCAAATGTCCTGATATCGATGGACACACAGCAAAAGTTTATATGCATTTTTGGCCGCTATAATTGGAGACTTTGTTGTCGATTCACTAAACACTAAATTCAACAGACATCAAAGGCGGCAGAATCACTATTGTTAAGACATCAGGGGTTTCTCATGGTTGTTTCCCTTTTCAGGTACTTCCTTATTTGTTTGTGAGATACAAAGAAATATATCACACAAAAAATAACCAAGGACCATGCACAACAAACAGCTGATTGTCTTTATATTGGGGGCCTGGGGCAATCGAGACAATGTCACTAACGTCATAATGAAAGCTCATTAAAATTACTTCAACACGACTAGGCTAAATAAATATTATTCACTGTATGGAGAGAAAAATATCTTTAATTAAAAATAGCTCTACAACCCGTTACAATTCTATTCTTTTGCATCCCCTATTTTGTTTTGGCAGCAATCAATTAAATTCAATGCAATTGAATAAATGAAACGAACTTGAACTAACTTTAATTGATGTTTGCATGGAAGCAGAGAGGGGACATCGAATAAACAACTTTATCGATACTTAGTGCTAAAATATTGAAACAACCTGTTTAAAAGACAAAAATTAAACTTGTTGAGAAGACCAGCAACTGCAATTGATTTTTTTGGGCGAGTCAAAATACCATGATTGTAGTTATAGTACATGTATACACACAGGTAACTGAGCACTGAATTTCGCAGAACTGATACTGCCCAGATTGGGCGCCAATTTGCCTCCGAGGAGAGTTTAGACTTAGTTTTATGAACGTCGTTGGTTGTTATATAGTTAAACGGATATACTCTACTCAGTATGTATGGAAAACATTAAGAAGAACTCAATGTTATATAAATAGAACATCCCAATTCATAATAAGGAGAGTGATTCTCGATGATAAATCGCTCACGACGTTAGAACTGCTGGGCACTAACGTCCGGCACCACAAGGGCGTAGGAACCGGGGGCTGGGGGGCGCCAGCCCCCCAGGGAAAAATATGGTGGGGCGGAAGTATCCCCCCCCCCCCCCCCCCCGCTTCGCAAGTCAGAAAACCCCTTTTTCATTTCCAAATGAGAAAAAAATCTCATTTGGAGCACCAAATTGCATCTAAGGCCAGGTGAAAATGCAAATTTTTTTACAAAATGGAGTGGGTGTTGAAGTGTGCTATATTGCACCAAATTGCATCTGAGGCTACCTGGAAATGCAAAAAATTTCCAAAGGGGAGGGGGGCACCCCCACTATAGACACATAAAACATCTTGTTACTAAAACAGCTGTTATCTGCTACACCAATGAGGGCGTCAACTAGTTTAAACCGCGTGTCCTTTTGTCAATATGACACCATCAATGAGATATAGATAAGAGACATACATATATTATTATTAATAGCGATTGTGCAAAGGGTTGTTCGTAAGTAAACGGTAAGAAATTGTGCTTTTATCCTTTCTGGGAAGCTTACCTTTCTCTTAAAATCATAGTAACACGTGTCACTGATGTATAAGTGATTAAAAAAGGACCAGATGATCCCAGTTACAATTATTTTTCAAGATTCTAAACGTTTTATTAAAGGTTTGATGACTCTGTATAGCACAGTGCTACCGCAAAGAGCCTTCAGCGTTAAGTCTAAGTGTTTGGAATTGATGGAACGTTTAAATTTATCGGATGTTTGGCGTGAGCGGAACCCTCTTATAGTTCCATCTTTACATGGAGCTCTAACGTCACTACTGGTATCCATTGTGGACTCAATTTTTTTCCTAGTGTCAAGGGCTCTTTTGAACTCTGTTTCAAATTCAATTTGTTACTTCTCCCCTAATATCCAATCAGCGGACCACAATGTGGTAAATATCGAATTCAATGTTTGTTTGTTTGTTTTTTAGAAGAGGGAGCCTGGTTGTTGGAAGTTCAATAATTCCCTTTTAATTGACCCTGCGAACAAAGATTGTATTTCGTACATTGTTTTGAGTATCAATGCTGAGAAGTGTGCTTGTCCGGCATGTAAACGGGAGTCCATTAAGTATCAGATCCGGTATGTTATACCATTAACTATTCTAAAAAGTGAGCAAAGTCAAGACGTAAACACGAAAGAGACCTTTTGGATAACATTTCATGCCTTGGCTGCTTATACCTTGAGACTTGTTCACAAAATGTTCTTGATAGACTAAACGATAACAGGAATAGATTGAATCATCTCTATGACTTTAAGCTTCAGGGAATAATAATTAACTAGATCTAGGGCTCGTTGGGTATCAAACAGTGAAAAAAAAGGACCACATATTTTTTAAACCTCGAAGAACGAAACAAAAGGACAAGTGTTATTCGTAAGATTAGGAAAGATTATGGGAATTATTTGAGGGACGACAAGGATATTCTGAGAGAACTTCGTCAGTTCTACACGAACCTTTATAAGGCAGAGAATGGTGATTCTGGTGAAGGTCGTCTTTCTCACGAAGAATGTAAACTTACCAAATTTTCTTTCTTTACTCCAAATGTCCTGTTAGCGATGGACGCACAGCAAAAGTTTATATGCATTTTTGGCCGCTATAATTGGAGACTTTGTTGTCGATTCACTAAACCATGGCTATGATTTTACTCAATTGAACAGACATCAAAGGCGGCAGAATCAGTATTGCTAAGACGTCAGGGGTTTCTCATGGTTGTTTCCCTTTTTAGGTACTTCCTTATTTGTTTGTTTTTTTGTGAGATACAAAGAAATATATCACACAAAAAATAACCAAGGACGTAAGTTAATGCACAACAAACAGCTGATTGTCTTCATATTGGGGGCCTTAAAACGTTACTTGACCCAGGCTGCGTACCTGGGGCATTCGAGACAATGTCACTAACGTCATAATGAAAGCTCATTAAAATACTTCAACACGACTATATAAATATTATTCACTGTATGGAGAGAAAAATATCTTTAATTAAAAATAGCTATACAACCCGTTATAATTCTATTCTTTTGCATCCCCTATTTTGTTTTGGCAGCAATCAATCAAATTCAATGCAATTTAATAAATGAAACGAACTTGAACTAACTTTAATTGATGTTTCCATGGAAGCAGAGAAGGGACATCGAATAAACAACTTTATCGATATGTAGTGCTTAAATATTGAAACAACCTGTTTAAAAGACAAAAATTAAACTTGTCGAGAAGACCAGAAAGTGCAATTGAGTTTTTTGGCGAGGCAAAATACCATGGTAGTAGCTATAGTACATGTATACACACAGGTAACTGAGTACTGAATTTCGCAGAACTGATACTGCCCAGATTGGGCGCCAATTTGCCTCCGAGGAGAGTTTATAGAGTTAGTTTTATTAACGTCGTCGAGTTAAACGGATATACTCTACTCAGTATGTATGGAAAACATTAAGATGAATTCAATGTTATATAAATAGAACATCCCAATTCATAATAAGGAGAGTGATTCTCGGTGATAAATCGCTCACGACGTTATAACTGCTGGGCACTAACGTCCGGCACCATATGATCAGGGTATATTGATAAGACTGTGTTTGAATAATTTGCTATTAAAGTCTCATTGTGCCAGAATGCATATAGTCTTTCTGTATTTGCTGCAGTACCTAGATCGACGTTCCGCACAATTATTGTGTGCAACCGAATGGGAGACGTGAAAAAGTTTTCGGTGGGTCGCAGGATTGTTCCAGACGTTGGGAAATTTATCTCCTGCTTTCGGAGCTTGCCTACAGAGACCGATTAGGTTATATTCATAACATCAACTCCATAGTCCAAGAGTTTAGGATCTGATGGACGTGACGACGCAGTCTTTAACGAAGATCTGAGGTCAAAGTTTGCAGAAAGCTGACCTAGATAACACAGTTGAAAAAATACGCCCCACCCCCCACCCCCTCTTTCTTTTATCTACAATTAAGCAGTTTAACCGAACGCTTTCTGCTGCCCGTGAGAAAGGTTTCAAACCCCTAGCAATGAGGCCGGTGATTGTTACCCACAGATATGAAGACGTG
>KN885610.1:1783-14572 GCA_000934455.1 Apostichopus parvimensis | reverse complement strand
TACAATCAGTCGTGTAGAAATATTTAAAATTAACGTTGTACCATTCAGTACCAAGCACTTTGCATGACGAAGCACCCAAACTAACAAACAAACCAAAAACAAGCAAAACACATGGGTCATGATCACTTGATCAAATTCCATATGTTATGAAAGATATATTTTAGTGGTTGATATTGTATTATAAGTGAACAAATTGTTCTCTCTCCGGTTTCACCATCTCTCGGTCCCTCACCCCTACCCCATTTTAGTTCACAGGAACTATTCAGTGGTACGGGGAAAATGCGTACTGACCGTGTTAGTATTACACAGCGTCTCGACTATCTTACACATTTGACGCCGCGTCAGTGTAACTTGACAAGTTAACACATACCGTGTTTTTAACGCATGGTCAAGCTAAGTGTGGTACGTACTGTATATCTCTACAATCTGATATTGTTCAACACATTGTTAGCTTATATAGCAGTTTTTTTAAGTTCAATGTAACACATCATCTTCTCTGTGTATGGCGTCAACAAGTCTCATCTTTAGACGGACAGGGCAGGGAAGGAAGGCTTCGTATGAGACTAACCTTTTCATCTACCGAAAGGACTATAAATTTGCCCAATTTAAGTCTCAGTACGTGTTTGCCAAATTTAAACTTCGACCTTTCCAGCTTACTGCACTGAAAGTTCAGTAAAAATAACACCGTTCTATGCAATTAATTATATCAATGTTCATTATTTTTTATTGAGTTTATCTGTCCTTAAAACTTTTGAGTTGAATAAAATTCGCTAGATTTTTTAACGAGTCCGTAGATTCTACAAACTTCACTCAAGATTTGTGCTAGGCCCACCCAACAGATCGTGCGGCAAACAAATCTCTCTGTTTTGTTTACGACCGTTGGGCCTATTACTACTTTCACTTTCGTGGCTAGCCTGTCGTAGGTCCCATGTTTCTCTTTAATGGTATGTTTCTCTCGGTCTTAATGATGTAGCTAGCGAAATTGTGTCATTTCCTTCCATTGAAAGGAATAAACAGGTGTTTTCAGACGTTTCCTCCGTGGAATTGTAAAAGGTGGACGATACGAATAAAGGACTGCATTAAAATCTCGATCGAGCCGCATGTGTAGACTATTTTGTTTACATTTGTGTAAAGAACATGCTGACGTGGGCGGTCGCAGTGATTTTTCGGTATATCGTTCGCGCCATAAGGGCAACAGAAACTAAATTTCTTTCTTACGATTGCGACGGCATTTCTCCATTAAACCCATCTGGTCAGAGTGCATTTAGAATAATAAACATCGAATCTACTTCGGAAGTTTGTTTTCCGAAATCCATCAATCTAACAGGTATTGAGACTTTAAAAATGAAATAAGGCGTTACACACATCACTTATTCACCACTGCACTCCAGCCCAAACCATCTGTTCATTAATCATACACCTATATATTGTCGGTAAGATACAAAACAAGGTAAATACAATTTTATTAAGAAAATTTACAATTTTGGAAGGTAACGGTTTGTGATAGAACGGTAGCTAACAGGGAAATTTACATTCTAACATATTTACACTTCTCGTCGGATATCAAAAATCATACTTTTGGACATTTCCTGATGTGTCACTGGATTAGTATTACGTAATAAACAAAATGCAGTCAACCCGACACTGAAGTGGCCTATTTTCCCGCCATAATGGAGGCGCCGTGTATCATGTCTCCTAATTGACATAATCGGTCCAGATTTATATACACGCCATGATGGTAATTATGCATATATGCATGATGATAAATCCGTCTTGACTTCCGCTTTTGTTGTTGTGTTTTCTCGTGGGAACCAAATGAACAATTCAAACACAACTATAAAATTTGGTTAATTTCAGTATCAAAATTATGCAACAAAATCAAGCAATTCAGAAAATCAGGATGGTTAACATATTTCGGATACTTCTTCATAGTTCCGCCATCTTTTTTAATTACGTCACGATCAGGCTACTTGTTCATGTTCATTTCCAGATTTCGCGTAACTACTCATGAACGTGTAGCTCTGTACTCCGTCTGAGGATCCAGTATCCACATGACTTTCGGACATACTGCTCCCTTCAATGCTCATGGTCCTGTCGTGTCTTGCCATGGGAACATATCCCTCTTGGTGATCGATTAACCGCGATGAAATTGGTCTCGCATACCTGTGACTATTAACTGCGGAGTCATTCAAGCGATTCTCGAGGCATTCTCCCTCATTACGAGCATCTTCGAAAGATGGAGCGACATTGCCAATTAGTAATGCATTCGTCCCAGATTCTTGTAGACAGTTTGGTAATTGCATCTCGGCATCTTCGTAAGGTAAACCGGTGTACGTACAAGTGACTTCCTCTTGTTTCTTCCCCGATGTTTCAAAGACGAAGCCGTTTTGTTGCGATGGGAAATCGAACCCACTTTGACACGGGCTAGAAGGTAAACCGGAATCTTCACTGGTCCTGCTGCGTCGTTCCTTTCCTGGTATGCAATTCTCCAGTTTATTTAATACGCTTGGATCTTGGCGGTCAATCTCGGGCTGGTCTGTAACCAATTTCAAAGTGTCAAAGATTTCTTTCGGAGGTGGTTTGGTACGGTAAGTTGGAATCTGTCAGCAAAGGAAAGATATAATATTATTAATGTACATTTTGGTCGTCACACAAACGAATACAGACAGAAAGAGATTTCTTGAAGTATGACATCATTCACATCGCGGGAGGTGCTATAGTTCATTCCACGCGCCGATTTCACAGATTGCGCCCCCGATCAGATAAATCTGCCATAGCAAACAAATGCCCCCGGTCCACCTTGACCGTCCCTATACTGTGACACGTGCACTAGGGAGCCTTAGATGCCGTGAATAAGTGAAAAGCACTCCGGAACCATAGTCACACAGCTTGCCACTTTCAGAGGAGGTTCAGTTTGCTACAAATAAGAAAGTTTGATTTGTCTGGATCTTTTATCCATATCCGCAAAACTTAACGTGCAAGTAACATATTTGTAACATATTTTTCTCTTCGTATATGAGAATTCATAAAACACCAAACGAAGCTTTTGATTATTTGGGTATATTAGAAAATACTAATCGAAGCCATGCGAAGTGTGTAAATCGGAAGAATGTATGATAGTTGAAAGTTGTCGCTGTTTCTGTTTTCATGTTCAATAGACATCGCTATTCACAATGTGATGATGGGTGGCGCCATTGCAGTATTGCTTCTGTACATGCGCAATGCAAATTACGGTAGGCAAATCTGAGGGGTGGGGGTATCAGGAGAGTTACAGCCTCAGGGCTTTGGAATTTAGGGGCCTGGAAAATATAGAGGGGGTAGGGCGGGAAAATATTGAATGAAAAAAGCCTATTAGGCTTCTCGTAATAAAGCGTACCGTAATTTAGGAAAATGAAGAGTAAAACAACCAGAATGCAAAAATGCATTGTGGTTACGATGATGTAACATGAGCAGTTTTCTTCATGAATCTGACGTAATGTATAGTAAGGGTGTACTTGTTTACATGGGTTTCACAATTTGACCTCTGATGACCCTAAATGACCTTTGACCTCCACCAAAAACAATAGGCTTCTTTAAGTCAATGTGGTACTTCTACACACTAAATTAGAGGTCGGCCCAAGCTTCCAGTATTGAGATATCGTGTTTACAAGGTTTTCAAAATTTCACCCATGGTGACCCCAAATGACCTTTTTGAATTTTTGTACTCAATGTGGTACTTCTACACACACACACACGCATACACACATACGCCATCACGAATGCATAGGTTACGATTATCATCGAAACTAAATATGTCGTGTTGGTTTTTAGGTTCTAACTTCAATTGGAATTTTCACTTTTTAGCATTCAAATTGTAGATTTTGTAGTCAATCTGTTTTATCGCTTTACGCTTCACCAGTGCTTTTATTAGTTTTTCGATCTCATATTCATGTATTTTTCTGTAGATGGTATTTGTATTTCCTGTTTTTTCTATTTATTGTTTTATGTCATTGTATTTTCTACATATTTTGTAAAGCGCACAGATGCATCGCGCGTAGTGCGCTATATAAGATTTTATTTACATTACATTACATGGGCCCTGTGATATAGTTGCACATTGGCCAAATATTACGCCCCTGCTCCGAGGTACGAGAATTGTTAAGAATCTTCACGGATCTTCCTTCTTAATGTGGGTTTTTCACCAATATCTCCTAGCTATTTATGGCATAATAACAATGATATTATATACATATCTTGGAAGTCTGTTATATCTTTAAGTTCTGCACGTAATGTGAAAAAAAGTACCAAGACCATCCATGGATCTTCATCAAAGACTAATATCAATAGCCTACTTTCTAATTGATGATATCAAATAATATTATACTACAAGTAAATAATAACATAAATAACTAGTAAAAGATTTAAGATTCGGAACTTATGTCAACTTTGTTCTGCTTCTACTTTGTATTAAATATCTCACCTTAGACGGATTAATAACGTGTGGTTCAGGAAGATGGTTGGCTAGAACTTTTCGTCGAACAATCAGAATCACAGCGATGATGATAAGCAAACCCACAAAGGAAGCAGTGGTGAAGAAAACCAACGGGAGATACTCAAATGCTACTAAAAGAAGAAATTTAACAGAGAGTTAATAGCCTATATGGATGTTAAATATGCCAACGATGCCGTTGCCTTGGAGACTATGATTACAGTTACACATGACGTCAGCAGAAACTATGACGTAATGTCGAAGGTAGCAACGATGAGGAGGATGACGATAATGATGGCGATGATGAAGTAAATTGACGATAAAGGAATGACGACTGCGATGACATCAAGGAAATGAAGACGATGGTGTTATCATGATAGCACAAACCAATTGTGATAGTGATGATGGTAGCCATGACAACAACAATAAGGATGAGAATGATGTCGACGAAGATATTGATAAACCGTCAAAGACGATTATGAAATCGATGATGAGAATGTAGTTTTAACGATAATGTTGATATGGTGACGATGGTAAGAAGGATGACGTCATGACGTTGATGACGATGGTCATAATGATGACGTCATACAATGCCGAAGAAGACGATATGAAATGACGCAAATTTGTCGATTTCTTTGAAGTCAGAATAGACAATGGCGAACGGAAACCTTTCATTGTATCATATCAAAAATTCAAAACGATTGACCCTTACTCACTTTTTGATTTTTGAGGTTCAGCAAACACTGTGCGGTTACTTTCCGGAGAGGCTCCCCCTACTGTCCAAGCTATGAGTCTGACGATCAATTTCGAATAGGATGGAACATCTGTAAATGTGAAGTAAATGGTAACATCAAAATATATCAGTGCACCCAGTTGGGACAATTCTTGTATACTACATTGTTCTTTCATTATACACGTTGTTACGTCGTGAGAGTATGAAAAGAATTAATATTGTGGTTTAGCTAGATGAATTATTCATACTACCCGTACGAGTACTTTGAAACGTGATATGAAAGGTCATTTTCAATTTGCATATTCCGTACATTGCATATTACTACAATGTTTAATTTATTTCACCCGAACATCTGAGAAGAACGGGCGAGGTCGAGGGTCACTGCAGTACCTCTTCCTGTGGAACTTTAACTATGTTCTTTGGTTGTGGTTGCTTTTAACTCCTCAGCAAATGTAACATTTTGCACGTACATGACATAAAAACTCAATGTCACTCTAAAAGAGGGGGTACGACCCATTTTTGCCTGCACTCGTAACATAAACTTTTAATAAAACTTAAATTGTGAAAATCCAATATAGCAATTCACAGTGTGTGTGTGGAGAGGGGGAGAGTGGGGAGAGGGGGTGAAAAGGGAGGCTTGGACTTTAATTTGGTACAAGAAAGGTGTTTACACTGAAATATCTCGTTTCAGACTAGGTGATTATCGAATATAGTTTGAGTCCCAATGAATTGACTGTCATCTTTTGTTGGTTCTTTTTATCTCACTTAAGGGAACGGCACGAGATACCGAAAGTATACAGGCACTTATCAATTCCCTTCCCAATCGGGCTAACTCGTTAAATTGCATTAAAAGAGGCAAATACCCTACAATCATCATGTGTCTATGTGATAGAGGTAAATGTCATGAACAACTTCTTCAAACACTTAAAAACACACGACTTGAATGACAATAACAGCTATCTGATTGTTAACCCCATCACTTAAATAAAGTATCATTCAAAAGGATATATTGTATCCCTTTTGTCAATACATTGTATACGCTGTTTACTTACATTTGCACTCATTTTGAAGACATAAACTCAATTTTTCTTCTTAAATTCATATCTTCATTTTGGCATTAAAGAACCGAATTGAACCTCAACGTTATTGGTATATTGATTAAGTATTTATGTTTTCTAATATACTAAAGAGTTGTAATCATTGAAACCCACAATTCCAAAACAAAACAAAATTCTTCTTTGCAGTCACATGATCTGGATTACTGTTCCAATAATCCTACCTAGAAGTCTCCAAACACTTGAGGGCGTTATCGATGTCAGTAAAGAAAAAAGAACAACAACCACGACTATCAACTTTGGAAAAGCGTTAGTATCGTCATATATAATACCAGTATTATGCATTAGTATGTTCCTTGAATATTACGTAACCCAACCTCGAAATTCATATTCGTTAACGCTGCTATTAACGTAAGTCCATGCGACGATATCCGATCCTGTGTTGTTTTCGGGTACAATAGTTACCGAGTAGTTTACAATGATTCCATTCCGAAATTCTTCTTCAGGAGGCTGTGTGTTCATGAAAGAAGAGACAGACAAATTAGTACTTTGGATGGACGGATGGACAGATAGACGGATGGACGGATGGACGGATGGACGGATGGACCGATGGACGGGTGGACTGATGGACGGATGGACGGATGGACGGACTAACTGGTGCTCTGAATCTGACAATGCACACAGAGATAACACTTTTTTATGGGCAAGCCAAGCCGTTATTATGAAATGAATATGTAGCAAGTGGTATGACAGATATATATTAAATTAATGTGTAAAAGTAAGTTGGCCTGACGTTCCGATCTAGCAGGATCTTCTTCAGAGGCTAAATGACAAGTAACAGTAACAGAAGGGACAAAACACGCACAGAATACAGACAGGTTAATGAGCATGGTGAACACAAAGAGATAGATGTAAGGGGATTAGTATACAAGGGATGGAGAGAAGAAAGAAACCAACAGGGCAAGAGGAGAGGTAGAAGAAGATCCTGCTGGGATCGAAAAGTCAGGCCAACTTACTTTTACACATTCTCTTTAGTGGATAAGCAGCTTGCTAACATTTTTATTTTATTTTGATATATTAATTTAATGAGATAAACACACCAGGAAAATCGCACTATGAGTCCCAAAAGGACGAAATCGATCGTAAAAGTGATTTATTTTGTCTGCTGTATTTGTCATGCATAGATGTTCCACGTATGCTCCATAATTTATACAAATGAACACTGTATACAACACACTGCACATGATTAAATATGAGCCAACAATTGTGAATAACAAATAGCGCATATTTCAGACACGCCTTCTTCTACGCAAAAAGTGAAGTGTGTATATTTATATTTGAATATGAACTGTATTATGAATACGTACCTCCCAAGAAACTCTAATCGACCTGAATTCATGATTTTCTCCCACTTGCTGTGATAGTTTCGATATTCTCGGTCCTTTAGAGGGCGCTGTAAAGGAATATTCACAAAGTATTCAGATTTTTTGATAATATTGTCAATGTAAGGGTTCCCCCCCCCCCCCTTTACATATATAATGGAAAATGTTTTTTCTTACACAGAATATTGTTATAGTTTCATGAAACCTATGACAAATTTTGTAAAGAGATATAATCAAAATGAACCCAGCAGGAACGGAATCCAAAACACGTTGTCTAAAAATTGAGCGTTTTTAATAACATATAAATAACTAAAGGCATTTCGATCCAGTTAGCCTGTTTTTGTTTCAAAAATAAATACAGATAACAATACAATCAACTTGAAGTAACACTTTGTTACTCGTTTAAGAAATCCATTCCCTCTTCACCTTCCCCTCTCACACTTCCCATTTCCTACTTCACATTTTCTTTTCCGTTCCCACAAGAAGGAAGGAATCTAGCTCTAGCTCAAAAGAAGATACCATCCATGTCTGCACTGGCTGTGCTAAGGACTGCCACTCAAGGATAGGCCTGTACAGCCACCGCAGACGCTGCTCGAAAGTAACGGAACGCAATCCATCGTCTGCACAGACGGACGGAGGCCAATGATGATGATGATGATATGGGATGTTTGGGACATCCATCATAATATAGTCAATCAGCCCACAGATATACTCACTCTTACATCACTTACCTATTGATTGTGTATGCCGACATGTTCTGTTTGAGTAAGCGCTCCAGTTGTTAGTGTCGTAGCCATATTTTAGCTTAATTCGGACGCACACCAGAGAAAATGGTTTCTCATGAACTGACAAATCGAATACAGTTATGTTTCCTTTCCTATTTGTGCGACCAGAAGAACTCTGAATACAAAGAAGATGGAGTGAAAGAAAGAAAAAACTATCACAAACCGCAATATTCTGATATAAAAACAACAAAGGTTAGTTCTCGTTGTGCTATAGACCGCTTAGATCACTATATCTTTTCATTGACATTATTCATATCATATGGAAAGAATACAAGAAAATATTGCCAAATAAATTCTTTTCTAATCCTTTTAGTACTACGCTTGATTAAACGAAGGGATGTATTTGTTAAAAGAATAGTCCAGGTCAAAATTTCTCTTTGATATGTTAAAGAGGAACATCATCTTAGCATTCTGGTGAAATTTGCTTTCAATTCCTATGTACCGTTTTTGAGATATTGACAGTTGAAATTATCTGATATTCTACTAAAGGTGAACTTGAAGCGAATAGGTGTGATGTCATAGTTACACACTGACAAATAATGTTTTGTATTTTCTTTATTTTTCAGTCTATTGATTTGACCTTGAATTAGATAGGGTTACTAGTTTTTGTAAAGGGGATGTGAAGTTTATAAACTACCAATACCTATGGTACATTCACAAAAAAGCTGCATCCAATTGTGGAGTATAAAATTAGACGTAATTTTTTTTAAAGGAAAACAAAACATTATTTATCAGTGTGCAACAATGACGTCACACTTGTTTGCTCCAGGTTCACTTTTGGTACAAAATGTGGCAACTTCAACTGTCAATATCTTAGTTACGGTACATAGAAATTGAATGCAAATTTCACAAGAATCCTCAGATTATTATTTTCGACCCTTTAACATATCAAAAAGGAAATTTTGACCTGGACTATTCCTCTCTACTCCCCTCTACTCCGCTTTGGAGTAAAGATTGGCCATAATAGGTATCATTATTAGCGAAGATACTCGCTCGATAAATTGTCATCAAAAACTTGTCAGAATAATTACGTACAATATGGATGAGCACGTTGTTAAGACATTACAAACTATGGCCACGGCCAGACATAAAGAAGTGAATTAATTTATTTGACAATGGGTTAAAACTGTCCAATCTAAAGTCTCAGTTGTATGGCTATTGAACTACTAACCGGGATACCCTATAATTACATATTATCGTAATGAGGCTTACGATATTACTTTCCTCAGATTGAAGGAATGGGTGAATGAAACTTAAGTACTCGGGATTTCATACACTAACCACGTGAAAAAAATTAAATAAGAAAAAAATGTTAAATAAGTAAATTGTTCAAACGTTACGGTGCAAAAACATTTTTGTAGAAAACTAATCTTAGTTCTTCGTCATTGATGGTGGCCAGTGCCTTACTTAAAGTATATGAGCCCACCCCCCCCCCCACCCCAAACCGCGAGCGTGCAAACGTGAAACATGTCAATCACTTTGTCTGCGAACCAGTTCCCGGGCGAGTGATTTTTTTTCCCAGGATGGTTGTGGGTAATTAACAGAAAGGAGGCGTGTCTCAATCAGTGCACATGTGCAGTAGGCCTACTTCAGGAAAGTTTGGTATGACCTATGCACTGTACTATACTGCTATTGTTACAAATACCGTACCATGCTTCGTACATCACACAACAACTTGGATATCGCGTGGATGCCCAGTACTAGCCTAGCCTATATGACTTATTATAAGGCTAGTGCGAATCACACGTACGTCGACTGGATATGGGCATCGGTTTTTGTTAGTTCCTAGTCCTAGTTCGGTTTTTGTTAGTTCCTAGTCCTAGTTCGCCATGACGGAGAGCAAAATAACATGGACCTTTCCATATGAAAACCTGGATGCATTCCCAAGGCTACAGGGGTGTCCTAGTTTCCGAGTATTTTAGGGTCACAAAGTGAGACCTCGTCCCTCTCACGTACACGCCGGACTTTAACACTCTGGCGATGATGATTGTTCCCTGGTCCCCTTGACCTGTATTACGGACTTGTGCACAGAATCAATACAACACCCACGCAGGGCCAAGGCCAGGGAGTTTTTGGTCCTCTCAAGCTTGTGCCATGGATATCCCTACCTGTACAAGACACACGTACGGCAGACCACATCATCTACGTGATACTATACTTAAATGCGATCAAACCATGCCTGCTCCAAACCCTGTCTGGTTTGTATACATTAAGCCAGTCGCATTGTACAGGAATGCATTGAACACGCCTACTTTATGTTAATTACCCACAACCATCCTGGGAAAGAAAATCACGCTTCCCGGGCTTGTAAGCGCGTTCACACGATCGTGTTACTTTGACTCAGAGATTAGCAACAGTTCAGATATCACGCAAATTAAGACATTGGCGACAGCACCATGTGTTAACACATCGCTGAAGCTTAGTTAACGCGTATGTGACATCATCTTTCTGCTAGGATTACCTTAACAGTCGAACTATACACATGTAATGCTAATTTGTATCAACGAGAGTTCATTGCTGCAAATTAAAGGTAGGCATATACTCACATCATTTATACCCTCTTGTGTATAGTTGGCTTGGTAGTTCAACACGGTTGCAAAGTTCCAAAATTCAGGCAATCTAAAGGAAAGATCGAAGCTACCGATGCCTGTAGTGACCATATATACAATAACAGGTGGATTGGGAACCACTGGAAAGAAGAAGAACAAAAACTAGTATAGGAAATGTTGCGCGGAAAATAATAAGGGCGGTATTGAGGAAATTAGCATGTAAAGACTCCCGGATGTGTTTGATAACAACTTTGCTGTATGCTGCCGTGTTGGTCGAAATTAAAGGGTGAGAAGACTCGCGCACAAAGAAACGTCTCATACCGGTAATCTGACCTAGTTTCGAATGGGGTATAACAGAAGTGTTAGACACAAACATCGATCCCAGAAATTACACACACAGCTTGCTACCGTCGGTAATTAGACACTAGTGTACAGTCATCACATGCAGCTACGGTCAATACCCACAACACAGTGTACATAGCAGCGTGGACATCTCCGGTCTCATAGAAATTGATGTCCGGTCTCGATAAAAGATAACAAGGTATCACGTTTCATTACTGTCTGCATTTTATAGCGACAAGAAGAAAACGTCATTTGCAAGCAAAGGAAAGTTAACTTTTTCAGAGCGCGGCACGCGGTTTGGGGCGAGTCTTCAATGCCTTCAATGGTAATATACGGTAGTGATTACCGACTTTGCGATCCGCGTTATAGTCATAACCGATTTTGTAATCCGCGGTCCGCCTCACAATGTTGCAAGGTCGGCAAGAGTGACTCGATAGGTTTCCCTTTCGGGAAACCAAAAATGAGAATTATTGTATTATGGCTATCATATATATTCAGCATATAATACATCCAAAATGCCATGGATTTTTGGTAATTTGTTTTTAAGCAAGTGCACATTAACCTTGCGATTCGTAGCGGATCTCATTTTTTTGCAGAGAATGACGTCATGTATTAGCGACGTATCTAGGATTCCTCTTAATAGGGGGGACCCAGGAGACAAATATATATGGATACCGAAATTACTACCGATAAAGCAAACGCATACTAAAACATGATCTGTAAAAAGGTAAGAAATGCCTGCGAATTAGGAAGCGTGCTACTATTTTTCGTTCTAATTATGCCTAATTGCTTTAAGCTTTTCTCAGCTAATGTTGAGTAACAAATATGAATTATATGGGGCGGGTGGGGTGGCTCTATACCTCCTTGCAACTAGTGTAGTCTTGCAAGAGACTTCATTGTGGAAAGTGATTCTACAGTCGGAGTCAATTATTTTGCCTTCATTTGAATAAAGTCATCAAGTAATTGGCACTACAAATATTCCAGGAAATCAAATAATTTATAAGATTTAAGTCGTCATAAATTAGTTACGTAATTTAAACATCCGCAATACTAAGGGACTACTTCTGAAAACGGGGAAAAAATATTTAGAAACATGAAATTGAGTAGTTCACCTTCGGATAAATGATATAAAATATCATATCATATCATGTATACATTTAGATCTCTCTCTTGATTCTAGACCATTATTAATAACCTTAAAACCCATCGACTTAATAGTTATTATACAAACCAGATGCTCGTCCATTGAGCGAGATCCACTTTTATCATCGAATTATAGAATGGGGTAAATAAGTAGTCATTTTCAAATCGCATTTCTAGCATTCACACTTGTAAGCAGCGACGTCGAGAGCTAGAAAACTAGGTCCCCTTGGTCTCCATTTGCACTCTTCTCTTTGCCTTAATTTATTTTTTAATGAAAATGAGAATTATTCTTTACTTCATGCTTTCCCGGGCCCCCTCCATATTTTTCTGCT
>KN885609.1:76325-99103 GCA_000934455.1 Apostichopus parvimensis | reverse complement strand
AAATCATCTCTGGTTGCGATGGATTCTGGTCTAGGAAATGATTTGGTGGATATGGTCGGTGATCTCTCAGAGGATGAAGAATATGGCTATGACGATTACCCTACATACAGTGCAAGTCAGAGGTTGGTATATCCGTTCTCTTCATTGAGCTAGCAAGGGGTGGTGACTTCACAGCACACGCAAACTCTTCGCTAGCAACTAATCTTAGAAAAAGATGTAAACAGCCTGTGCAGTAATTGAAACTAATCTTGACAGAAACCAAACTGGAGTTTGGACAGAGAAACGTGAGATTCGCAGCATGACCACCGATGAATGGAGACCATTCCTCTAAAGGGCAGTTTATATGATTGTAGGGATTAAGATTGTTCATTATGAACACTATACCTGTGTGTTCTATCAAGCATGTCCGTCTGTATACTATGTATCAATCACTTATGTGTTTTTTAATTTTTGTTCATCTTTTTCACAGAGAGACGAGGGCTCTGTAGATCCAAGGTGTTGCTATTGCATGGACGTGTTCCCTTGGGATTCAATGTTTCTGCGAAGATTGTCCAAACCGGGAACTTTCTCACGCCAAACGTTTCAACAAGAGTATTTGAGGGATGTAGTTAAAACTTCACCACTATGTCTACTCTGTTATAATATGATGTTGCTGGTTCATGGTTTGCTTTTTCCATTGTCATGCTACATCTTCTTGGAGATGGAACTATATTTGCACTTTAAATAACAGTAAATATGACAATGGTACAGTTTTATTGTCATTGTGTTGATGGTGGATATGCTGAAAGCAGTCAAGTGATTATTTTCTTTTTATGGTAAAAGTTATCTCATCATCAACTGGAGGTGTAACTCGGAAGTCAATGTCTGAAAACATCCTCAGAAAGTTCATTGGTTGATTTAGTGTTTACTTTCACATGGTAAGGGATTTAAACTCAGCACTAAGAGTTGCTAAACTGTCATAGGATCCTGGAAAATTCATTGAAAAACAAAATTCAGTGTCCAGGTTTGGCAAAGTTCGGAACAGATCTGGACAACATCCATAACATTCTAATCAAATGAAAAACTGAACCGGTCTTTTGTTTTCATTGATTGAACATCAGAGCTTAGAAAGTTCTGCTATAAAATGGATTGCTTTTGCATGAATTTTTCTTGGTTTTCCTGTTATGCAAAACGAGCCCAAACAAAAATGACAAAAAATTTGTAACAAGAATCAGTCTTGTATGTATATTCACCGAGCTAATAGAAATGGTGAACATTACAGTCACTCTATGAAACTTGGGGGATTTTGCATTTTGTCCATGAAAACATTTCAAAACAGTCTAATTGGCTTGTGCTGTTTTCTAGCTGCATGTGACCTCAGTTTCTTAGTCAACTGAACATGATTATAATTGAGAATGTATTGGTAGTGAATGGTTTGTATGTGGTCTGCTATGCAAGGGGCAAATTTGGTTTGTTTTGAAGGGATTTTTAATTTGTTTTTCTCTGTCGTTCTTGATATTAGCTGTAGTAGATGTACCTTATCGAGTGTGTAGTTTCATATTTGTTTGATACAAAATTTCATACCTTACCAATTTGTTACTAATATTTAATGTCTATATACTGAACTTTTTTCCTTTGGTTTTTTTTCTTTTTTTTTCTTGTTTTATTTATTTATTTTTTATCTTTTCTGTTGTAGATATGTTGTGGTGCTCTTTCATCCTACACTAAATGTTACATAGTTTATCTGTGCCAACGGACATAACTTGTAAATACAACTTAGTACAAGCCAATGTATCATACATACCTGCCGTAGACTAACATTCACACATGCTAAACAACATGAGTCTGTTCTAGCAATGTAAAGAAATCCACAGGTCTTATTTCTTCCACCCCAGAAACTGCAGTTCAAAGGACATAATTTTAATATCACCAATTGTCATGCAAAGCAAGAAGTCTTTGCCAATGAACTAACATTTTCGAGGGAGAACAGTCAGACTGAACTGTATGCTATCTTCAACCGTTTGCTTACTGTTCTTGTCACAGATTGAGCACAATTGGTGTCTAGTTTCTCATCATAGTTTTAACATGACCTCACATTCATGACAATGTTATCTCACTTTCTTGCGGCGTTTTTACCCTATGCTTTAATTAATGGAATTCTTTCAACCGGACGACCCCCTTCTCCCTGCCCCAAGGGCAGCCAAGTCAGGCCCCCAGAGCATTTACTCTACATATTTATCTGTGCTGACTTCAGTTTCATTAAGAGTTGTTTGATGTGAATTGATTACATGAATTAATGGGTTATTTGTACATGACCTTATACATTTTCTTATAAGTTATTATGAGTACGATCAAGTCAGAAGTGGTGTAGCGGTGAAACATGGATTCAAGCTGGAAGTCTTATGGACGGCATATGCTTCAATTCTTACTCTAGACTTGAGTGTTGCCAATAATTGTAGAACTGGCATTCAGACTAAAAAGCAAATGTAGATAATGAAGAAGTTCTTAGTTTTTTGGTTGCCATTGTGGTTCTATTGAATCTATTCCATGCTGATCTGAGGCTGTATGAAACCTTAACACATCCAAATGCTGTATCCATCATAAAATTACACCCCAAAAATGTCTAAATATTATGACAAAATCAACTTGTAACCTGAAAGCTTTAAAATACGACTTGCCATTTTCCAGTAAAGGAAGTAAATGTGCAACGTAAGGCTACTAAATGCAATGAATTCCAGGATTTTGGGTGATCGTGTTGTATATTATATATCAGTGATGTGCAAATTTATCATTTGCTGTATATATCTCATTCTTTTGTAAAGAAATTCACCTAAAAGTACACTTGAATTAAGTTGAGTAGATATTTATCTCTGATGTGCTGTATGTATTGCTATACGATTGAAGTGTTGGTGCTCTGTGTTCATATAGTATGGATGCTTAACAAGCACCAAGCCATGACTATCAACACCCTTAAAGAACCTTGATTTGATTGTCTTGCTAGTATATGATCAGCGATGGAAGATTGCTCGTTTCTCTGACACTTTTCTTTCATGGTTGAGGATTGATTCTCTTCATCAATTATACAAACAACCTTCCTTTCGTTAAAAGCCGAGTGTGAATGAAGTCACCACTAATTGTAACCATAGATATACAGAGCTGGTGTCCTTGAAAGTCGGCAAATCTACTGGTAAAGAATGACTCAATCAGACAATGGTTTGGTAGCCCTGTTTTTATCACTGTAATATATCCTCTGTGATTGGCAATTGCAGCTAATGTTACCTTATTCAACTTTGACCCCCCTCTAAAACCTCATAACTTGTGAGAGTGACATGGGAGAATGTCACCCATAAGGGTATTTATTCCTGTATAGTACGTATAATAATATAGTATTGTGGAAACAACAATTGCTTGCTGCTATGAAGTCTGGTCATCATAATTTCATATGGTTAAGAAACTGTTTAATATGTGATGGACTTCCTTCTAATATAAATTTTAAGGTCGTTCATGCAAACCACATCTAGTTACTTGTCTGTGCTAGAACACCTATTTTATTATTCTGGCCAATTTGCCTAAAGAATCCCTTTGCAGGTGTCAAACAGGGATTAAGCCTAATAGCTGATCTGATCTCTATGTAGTAAAAAAACTGCATAGTAAGTGTCTATATCATTATGAGACATTCATAATAAGGATTTGATGTATAATTTAACCATGTGTCGGACCTGCCAACCATTCTTTCGCAAAACCAGGGAGATCTACGATTTAACATCACAAAATCGGGATATAACAGAAAATAAGATAGTAATATCAAGAAGAGTAGAAACTTGAGTTTTAAACGTCACCTCTGCCACGATATAGGCTACATAAGAGTAATAGTAGTGCTTATATTAGTGCTGAAGAATGCATAAGCATTTTATACATTTACTGTATTGTCTCAAAAACAAAGCGACTTTCCTTCACGTTCCTCATTCAAGTTAAAACATATGCGTGGCCCATTTCTGATGGCAAATTCAAATGAAACTTTAGAAATCCATATTTCGCTTAGATATTAGTTCCTAAAATCGGGAGATTGAGATTGCCTTAAACACCGGAAGAGCTGGCAGGTCCACCACGTACTAATACACACTTCATGTATTATTATCCAGGGTTGTTCATTTGTATTTTACTCTTTTCAAAATCTTGACATCTGTGAGTGGAATGCATGTATAATTAACATAAACAAGATAGCCTTGGCAAGTATCATGAGATAACATTTCAAACTTGTGCAGGAATCGAGTGAAGACATTTATCTCAGTTCCGACATGTTCTAGCCTAATCTGCATCGTAGGTCGTGAGAGCTGTTTAGTTGCTCGTTAAATTAGTTAATGATTGAAAGAATCTGAAACCTTTTTGTGTATTTGTGTGTTGTCCAATTTAACATGTATTACTGACTGATATACCTCAATTGTACAAATGAGTGTTTTTTGAGAATAAGTGTTAAAAAAAAAAAAAAAAAAGGGGGGGGAAAAAAAAAAAAGGGAGAGAGAGAGATAAAAAAAAAAATTGAAGTTTTTCAAAATTACTCAAGTCAGTGGAAGTGATATCACATTTTAGAATGTTTCCTGTGTGAGTTAATACTCATTATGATCAATTCACATAGGCACTGTTACAAAACATATGTTAAAACATCCTTACACTTTCCACAGGGTAAACAAGTTACCAGTCAATGCTGGATAATTAAATAATAAATCAGAAAGTGTAAAAAGATATGGATTCTAAAACTTGTGAGTTTTTATCTGTTCGAATGATCTCATCCAGGATTTCAAATAATGTAAGATATGTTTGTGTATATAATAAACTAGTTTTTAGTTTGCATCTGCAAATAGAAATGGCAATTCTGCATTTTTTAATTTTTTTTATTTTGTATTCATATGACAGAAACAATCTTCATCATTTGTAGGTAATACATGGATTTGGAATCAACAGGTCCTGCAACTTGTAGTATCCCAGACTCAACTCCCCCCTCAGTTTCCCCTCCCCCTTACCCCTTTCCATTCCAATACTGACTTATCCATTACCCCAGCAAGACCCCCATATTACTAGCTCTTCAATTTGTGTTGATGATGAGTGAGGGGACATGCCTGGAGTATTCTTCCATCACCATCATTTTAGAATAACCTGACCATAGTCTTTGCAAGGAAATTCTGGGACTTGATATTGATGTTGACCCCACCCCCTTCACCCATGTTGAAGTCAAGGTAAGTACCTACACTGCTACATTTACAGGAAGACATTTTGGGCGTATCTCAGTGTTTTGGTGGTTTTAAGTGTAACATAATGAAGTTCAGAACACTTCATCCAGAAATAAGTATTTAATAAGTACTAACCATCCAATGCTAAAAACTTGAAGGTCTTATATTTAATCACTAACTTTATATGTGTAGTTGTTAAAAATAAAACTTAGGTTTACACTGTTTCTATGACCGGGAGGCCAAAAAGAGTAAAATTAAACATATTCAGGGCATTTCTTCAAATTTAGGGATACTTCAGGGCAGAACATAAACTGTGGACATTCTTCAACTTATTTTTGATAAAGTAATATTGAACCAATCAGTGCATTTATTACATGTGCAGTGAAAACATTTGTCATATGCTCTTATTCCAGATAGATAATTTTCACGAATGAATGCAGCTTGCTGGGGGAAAATTATTTCAGTTTGAGACTTGTTTTTCACCAGATTAAATCAGTTCTGTCGAAAAGAAAAAGGAGCTATAGACTAGGGAGAAGAAGGTCTTATCAGAGATCTCATAAAAAGAAAACGGCCTAACGCAGAAATCTCAAATTTTGGGACGAACCCCACAACTTCATTGGTTATTAGCTCAGCTGAAAGCTTTCAGCAATTTTGGGTCCGCACAATAAATTCAAACGTGATACCACAACATTTTAGCAGATTTAGCAGAGGAATACTTTGTTTTACATTTCCGTTGTACGAATGAAAACTAAAAAGTGCAAATATATGGTTGGTTCTTTGTTTTGCAATGGGGCATATTTTAGCCCTAGCAATAAGACAGAATGATCTATTGCATAAAATAAGTTCGTGACATTGTTTCCACTTTGTAGCAATACAACTTATAGTACATTGTAAAAAACTATGTCTGCTAAGAAGGAGAATAGGGCAAGGCGAGAAGGAGATTGGAGGAAGGGCATGACACGTCTCGCCTATATCTTATATTTTTCACAAAAACAATTGAAACCAGAATGCAAAAATGCATGTGGTTTCGATGATGTAACATGAGCAGTTTTCTTCATGAATCTGACATAATGTATAAGTGACTCCAAATGTATGTATGTATGTATGTATGTATGTATGTATGTATGTATGTATGTATATGTGATCTTCCCGCAAGCAGGAACTTGCGAAAGAAGCCATGGAGGCTTATAGACTCGCAAGCTGACCGAAGCCAATCTCAAATGACTTTTGACCAAACACAATAGGCTTCTTTAACTCAATGTGGTACTTCTACACACTAAATTAGAGGTGGGCCCAAGCTTCCAATATTGAGATATCGTGATTACAAGGTTTTCACAACTTAACCCCTTGTGACCCCAAATGACCTTTCACCTCCACCAAAAAAACAATAGGCTTCTTTTACGCAATGTGGTACTCCTACACACTAAATATGAGGTCTGCCAATGCTTCCCATCTTGAGATATCGTGTTTACAAAGTTTTCACAATTTGACACCTGGTGACCCCAAGTGACCTTTGACTTCCACCAAAAACAATAGGCGTCTTGTACTCAATGTGGTACTTCTACACACTAAATATGAAATTGGTCTGACCTTCCCTACTTGAGATATCGTGTTTACAAGCTGGGCGTCACCATCGCACTCACATACACACACATACCTACGCCATCCTGAACGCATAGGTTACGATTATCCTCGAAACCAAAACTGGTCAGAAATATTTCCGCCAATCGGAACACCTATTTCAAATAGAATTTTAGCTGAGCTTCTACAGCGTCGCTACAGTCGTATTATTACAGTTTCCTATGTTGACGTTGGTTGGAATCTAACAACACATGACCATTATGAAATGGCAACACGATCATAGGTATTGGGAAATGTTTGGATTTCCCCCTATTGTGCAATATTTGCGTTAATGCGTAGGTACTATTATGCGTGGGACTGAACTTATCGAGCTGTGACTAAATAATGCTAGTGCTGAATGTGACAATATACGGATATGTCAAATTAAGTATCTGTTTAATTCTCAGTTCTTCTTAGCAATAAAACTTGCTGTTCTTTCGCTATCCATACGGACGTACAGTTAAGGGCTGAACTGTAGATGCAATCGAACTAAAGAAGGTCGATCTTCAATTCAAGAGTTCAAGTCTAGAAAAATATCAAGTAATTGTTAGGCTAATGTAGACCTATGTTAGGGGAATAAACGCTAGGCGTAGGTTAGTAAGTAATTTAGTTTAGCTTAGTTAACTTCAGATGTTATGTTTATACTCACTTTGTTTTTAATCATGTTTTATTATGTCACCATTAGATTTACTCTGTCATTTGGTTTGACAGGCTATCAACCTAGACTACCATAAGTAGGTAGATAGAGCAATTCAATAGCATTCAGAGAGCTGTGTTGTTGGTTAGAAATTTAATATATTTTCATATATGCATGGTTAATTTCTTTTCTTACGATTATAATCAGGGATATGTGAACTGTACTTCTAACGATGTGTCATTAAGTATAAGCGAATTATGGTATATAGCACGTATATAAGGTGCTAAATATTATTGTAATCTTATTATCTTATGATTCCTGTCTTGATCAGATTATCTATATTGTACAAGTTCCTTAAGCTGGGAACTATTTTATCTTTAGCTTACTGAAAAGAGACCATGCATGCACATGTGATCGACACCTAATGTGTAATGGAAGTGAATTGTGTTAATGCAGGCTAAGAAGACACATCTTCTTTCATGCAAAACTAAAGTTTTTTATAACTTATTTCCTTTACTTTCAGAGTTGAAAAGTTCCTTGGTTATTCATGTCATTGAAATTTTGTGTGAATTGTGTTTGGTGTGTGACCACCATCCAGCAGCTTTTGCAGTTCGTTTCTTGAAAAGTGCAAGTTTAATCAAGCTGTGTGTTTGCTTCCCTTTGGACAGAATGTGAATAAAATTTCAGAAAATGTTATAGGTATCAATTATTTTGTATGTTGCCAAAGATCAATATATATTTCTTCTTCCCGACTGAATGAGATCTTGACCAAAAAACATTGTCGGTTCACGTTATCTATTCACTTGCATGACCTATCCAGCTATACGGTCAGCTAGTGTATGACATTACATAAGTTTTATTGAATGGGCTGAAAAATGGAATGTGATACACAACTGGACATATAGAAATATGCCAGCAGTGTCTCTATCATTTCTCTAAATCTATGCCAGCCGTTGCTGTAGACCTATCAAGATAATTCCAATGCATTCAGCGTTTCCGTCTCTTTTCCTGAAGAATAGATTTCTTTATAGCCAATTTGGATTTCTTGTATTTCCACTGTAATATGATTATTGTTTGTATAACTTCATGTAAAGTAATACTATGGATCTGTTAATATCTAGCAGTAATGATACAGATTTATGGAAGAATGTTGAATGATTTTGCCATGTAGCAACACATAATTCCAACTTGAAGTCTTGGATTCCCTCAGTGTAGTTTGCACGATTGGTCAAAACTAAAGACCAATGTTACAAAACTCTAGATCTTGGATACCATACCCCACCGTCTGTTGATGTGTTAGAATAATGAGTTCAGCTGTTATTTGTGATTGCCCAAATAATATTTATAGAAGGAAGTACTATGCAGAAATTTGTCTTTTCTTGTTGTTGTGGCATACTTTCAGATTAACAGAGGACATTATATTTAACTCCTGGGAGGTCACCCACTTGAATTTCAGATGCATTCCATAATACGTTCTGCTAAAAATTCCTCCATTAATTGCAGAAGATATTTCTGCAGAAATGTCGAAGAGTTACGGCAGTTTTTGGTCATTGATTTAGAGATGATGATAATAAGAGAGTAAAATTAATTTGTTCTAAGTGGATCTATATCCAACCATTCTCCTACAGAATTATGACATCTTAATATTACAATTATGGAAGCTCTATGACTTAAAAGGAATATCCATTGTAGATGGGACTATAATGCCACTGTAAGAATGAAGGCATAAAATATATTTCTATCTTTTCCTCCCCAATATTCAGAATCATTTTAATGAATATTTCATTATGCCTACAACAACATCTGGAAACAGCGATAGTATGCAAGAAGTAGTAGGTAAGTATGACAGATTGTAGGGAATTAATTTTGAATACGCTTCAGAACTGACCATTGCATAGCGCTATTACATGTATGTCAATCTAGGCCCTAGTTGTGAAAATATTTTTAAAAAGATCTCGTCTTCAATAATTACGGGAATAATTGCAGGCGTGAGTCCAGTGTTTTCCATTTCTGACACTCGGATACAATTTTACTGATGCTCAGAGCTGGAACTCAGTTTAAGCGTATGTGATGGTAAATACCTCAAAGAAGCTTTTCTGATTGGTTCGGATGACGAGATGTGTGTAAAGTTGCCACTCAAACCGTGGGCAACATTTCGTTGCTAAATTGTGCTGTTAGTTTGAATGTCACACTATGTGATTTAGTGAATGTGCAGGCACTTTGCCCAGAAGTGTCCATCAGATTTTCTTTTTAAGTAGTTCTCTACGATTTCAGAGCCAGCAGCATGTCAAGTTTGGCAGAAATAGACAGGACCGATATATAATCTTAGCTTTTATGATAGAAGTCTTTTACATGAACAACTGACTAAAAACAGCTAAGGAAAATTGTTCTCCGTTTGGGAGATATCCTAGTTTAAAAGTTGTGTCTGGGGGCTGTCATTTTGTAAATCTGTGATGTCATAGAACCACAACGATCTGAAACCTTTTATACTATTTCTGTGTTTTTCTCTACATCATTTTAGGATAGAATGTTAAGAGTCTTGGCACTGAAGCCAATTCCATCATTAGGTCATGTTAGGAGCTTTAATATTTTTGGATTCAGCATTTGCAAAATCCATCTCCATTACAGAAACTATAAAATGTTGCAAATGAAGAGAAACAAGAAAACATTGAAGCACATGTGGCTCAATGATGTCATATGTAGTCTTCAGCTTTGTCTGTGATATCTCCAAAATGGAGTAAGATATTTCTTAGTTGTTTTGGTGAAGTTCTTCGTGACAGTTATCTCTGTCACATAGACCGTTGGATTTCTGTCTTATGAAAATAGCTGAGCTCATAATGACTATGGATTTTTCTTCCTATTTTTATCTTTCAGACTCTTTGGTCACTGCCCTAGAGGAAGCAATATCTAAGGGCAATGTTGACCAAGCAAAAGACATGGCCGGGATGTTGGCACGTAAAAAAGCTAAACTCAATATAAATTTGATTTCTGTTGGCGACGTCGGCTCTTCAAATAACACCTTCAAGTTAGTTACCAAATGGCATAAATACCGCCAAGTATTCCCACAGTGTTCCCATAGCAACATATGAGCATAACTACAGTATGTGACCATTTTTAAAGATGGAGATTCATAAGTGTTTGCCAGTGTTCATTTAAAAAACCTTTCTCAGTTGATTTTTGGTTTTGTGTTTTGTTTTTGATACTAGAACACCTTTTTAAAACATCTAAGGAAAAGCTGAAAATTTGAAATTTACCTGTCTGCTATCAAACTAAGGCAATGACAATGATGTACAGAACACTGCTATAAAAAGTGTACATAACACTGATATATAAAGTGTGCATAACACTACTATGAAGAGTTTCCAGCTTACAAAGCACTGAAGAGTAATTCGTGCAAAACTGTTCTGAGGAGAAACCAAAACATCTTTAGCTTTATTACTGTGATGACATTCTGCAATACTGTTGACAGATGAATCCACAAACTATCACCAAATTGAAAAAAAACTTCACCATACAATGAGGATGAGGATTTGACCTAAGGATTGAGAACATTTCCAGCGCTTTTGTTGAGCAATCAACTTCAGCCATTGTAATCAGTTTGGCATATTAATTTCAAAAATTGACAAATTTGATGTTTTCACCACTTTTCAATCCATAATATTCATCTAAATACACCCCAATTGTAACAAATTGTGAACGCACACAATTCATACCCGCATACAGGATCAATTGTCATCAAATAAGAGCAATTGTGTGTTTAGTGGTTTTTTCAACCAATGTGGCTGCCAATTTGACCTGTTGCATTACAGAAAGACTGGTAGCCCTGATTGGAACATCCCTTTAACTTCTCCTCCCCAACACCACCCATCCATGCAATTATTAATGTGTGTTAAAGCAAAAAAAGTTATTGTGTTATTTTAAGAATATTTTAATTGCTAGGACAATGTTTCTATTGATCGACGGTATAGAAGGTACAAAATCATATTTCCCACCCATCTGTCTCCTATTCCAAAGTTGTTGATTCTGTGGTAATTATACTTCTTGAAAGTTTAGCAAAGGACATTGAAACAGTTAACTGCTACTTATATTAGTAAAGGTATTGTGGTTACCTTTGCCTGGGATTTATTTTGGCTTCAAAAATGTTTCCCCATAGGTACTAAGAAATCGGATATGAAACTGTGTCTCTGTATTTTTATTCCCTAACAGGTTAGATGTGAAACTCGAGTCCACCCTTCAAGACAACGTACCATTTGCTCCGATTCCGCTGCAGGCGTCTGCAGGAATATCCATATATGGCTTGAAAGTGAAGGTAATTCTTTGTTTTCAAGAAATTGACCAATCTCGATGATTTTGAACTTCCACTTGTGTCCATCAAATCTGTTGTGGTTGCTACCTCATTTCATTAATATTTTTTACGCTAATTACATTTAAAGTAAGCTGAACAGCTTTCATAACAAGTTTTGTACCAAATTTGAAGTTGTAACCTGTCTGTAACACCAATTTCAACAGAGAAAATCCATCTACACTTTTTCCTACATTTTGCCCCATTTGGCTGACTATTTGGATCTCAACCCTCATCCCAAAATTTTGACAATTTGAAGAATTAGAGACAGGTAGCTGTAATCATGTGCCATTTTGGGTCTTATAACTTAGCAGAGGACATACAGTATTGTGTTGTAAGTGTAAGCTGGTTTGCTTACTATTGAGGGATTTAAACAGAGAAACAAAAATAGTGTCCTTGACAACAACAGCTTCACGTCTTTCAATGGATAACCTTCTATTAACAGTGGTAAGTTTCTTCAACAGTTTATAACATACAGCTTCAACCCTTATTTGTATGTGCAAAGGACGCTAGTGCTATAATGGACATTCGTATGTTCAAAGGGCGCTAGTGCTATAAGGGACATTCGTATGTGCAAATGACGCTAGTGCTATAAGGGACATTCGTATGTGCAAATGCTGCTAGTGCTATGAGGGGCATTCGCATGTGCAAAGGGCGCTAGTGCTATAAGGGACATTCCTATGTGCAAAGGACGCTAGTGCTATAAGGGACATTCGTATGTGCAAAGGACGCTAGTGCTATAAGGGACATTCGTATGTGCAAATGACGCTAGTACTATAAGGGACATTCGTATGTGCAATTGACGCTAGTGCTATAAGGGACATTCGTATGTGCAAATGACGCTAGTGCTATAAGGGACATTCGTATGTGCAAATGACGCTAGTCCTATAAGGGACATTCGTATGTGCAAATGACGCTAGTGCTATAAGGGACATTCGTATGTGCAAATGACGCTAGTGCTATATGGGACATTCGTATGTGCAAATGACGCTAGTGCTATATGGGACATTCGTATGTGCAAATGACGCTAGTGCTATAAGGGACATTCGTATGTGCAAATGACGCTAGTGCTATAAGGGACATTCGTATGTGCAAATGCTGACGCTAGTGCTATAAGGGACATTCGTATGTGCAAAGGACGCTAGTGCTGTAAGGGACATTCATATGTGCGAAGGACGCTAGTGCTATAAGGGACATTCGTATGTTCAAAGGGCGCTAGTGCTATAAGGGACATTCGTATGTGCAAAGGACGCTAGTGCTATAAGGGACATTCGTATGTGCAAAGGACGCTAGAGCTATAAGGGACATTCGTATGTGCAAAGGACGCTAGTGCTATAAGGGACAACTAATATGAAAATGGGATAGGTGACAACTAAGGGTTATTATTCGTTTGTATTGAAAATTTACATGCTTGAAGTCCCAAGACCTTAAAGAATCTGTTACAGCATTAAGGCAATAAACTATGAATACACAGTATATTGCATTAGAGTGTATAGGCCAACTTGATGGTGGGTTAAAAAAGTATACTCCATTCAGTTATTGTAATCTTGAATTTCCATTACCATTACTTATCGGTAAAATGACTCCCAGGGACAGTATTTTATGACCTTATTTTTTCAACATTTGTGAATTTTGTCACCAATAGATGGCAATACTTCACAACATACCGATGAAGTGTCAGAATTGGATCATTGGAAAGAAGATCGCCCGTGACGAGGAAACACTAAGGAAGCTGGGAATAACGAAACCATGTAAGGTTTTCTTGTTCGTGGTTGAACCCAAGACGCTGAATTTAGATCGTGGAGAAGCATCCAGAGACTTTGAAAAGTTAAAGAAATTTCATGACTCACTCATACAGAGAGGTCTGAACCCAGGTGAAGAGATACTATTAAAATTTATCTTTATTGCCTTCAAATAGACTAGAAATAAAGAGGGGGGGCTTTACTGCCTCTGTCAGACTGTCCTACCTTTTGGGATGTTACCTTCCTCTACGTCCGAGTGTCCTTGATGCCGTTTATCAGAACGAGAGTAAAGCTGCACAGCATGTTGTGCACAAGTAGAATGTGTTGCATTCTTATCATGCATTATACCGACCCGTCAACTCTCCCGGTTTTACAGGGAGACTCCCGGTTTTTACCTGAATCTCCCGGGCTCCCAGTTTCATATTCTATTCTCCCGTTTTTTTAATGTTTCATCACTTGCGACATTTCTGAAAATAGCCAACTATTAGTCTTATGCCTAGTAATTCCCCACGGTAACGTTGAACAGGAAAGGCTATTCAGTGTAGTTCGCAAGAACAAGACAGACAGTCGGTCAAGTCTCAAGCTTGATGGGACTATCTAGGATACTAGCCACTGTTCCCTGTTTCAAATGGAAGCCTACTAAAGAAACCCTGTAGAAAGCGAAGCGAGCTGCTGTAAACTACAACAAGAAACACTGATTGGATGATTTTCTCACTGTATTGCATAAGTAGACTATACTTATTTAGGAGTATTTATATCATTTCAGTTGAAAATCACCAACCTCCCTATTTTCCCCATGTTCTCCCTATTTTTTGGCCCTGAAAAATGTTATTCTCCCTATTTTGGGGTCAAACAGGTTGACAGGTCTGATTATATAACACAGTGGATCCTTATATGTGTGTACTTTATAACAATAACAATATGCAATGAGAAATGTGAAAAATGGTCACCTGATGATAAACACATGTACCTCTGGGTATTATTGCCCCCTCCCAAAATTCCCTTCTCCCCTCCCCCCACCCACAACACAAACACACACCACTTCTGAGTAGCTTAATAATTGTCTAATTCTGACATCCTCCATACCAGGAAATAATATGGAGGGGTGAAAATATCAAGAAAACATATTATGATATCAAAAATTCCAGCAATTTGTGAAATGTTTTAGTACTACTTAAGTCTCAGTGTTGATGCAGGTATGTGTGGTACATTAATTAGTTAAGGTTTATGTAACTTTCAGAAGAGATGATCTGTTTTTTTTCTTAATCATTGGCAACAAAAACAGTAAACCCTGTAACTCAATATTACTTCAACTCAATATTACTGGAATCATGTCTTCAATTTCTGTTTTATAATAAACTGTTACAATTTGAAATACTGTTTATCTAAGACTGTGTCATCTTATGTGACCCACGCCCCCACCCCCTTGTCCCCCCCCCCAAAGGCCTGGATATATCTGTATCTGTCTAGGGTGTGAGTGCCCTCTTGTAGATGTTACCTCTTTAAAGTAGATAAAAAATCCTATTATACACTAAGGACAAAAAAAACTGAGTCACCACTGAAGAAAGAGATAAAACTATCCTGATTTTCTTTCTTTCTTTCTTTTTGTGATATCAGACCTTGCTATGACTCAAGAGGAATATACAAACTACCTCAGACAAAGTTTTGGAGGACAAAGATATCGGCCGATGGGACAACCCGGTGTAGACGCATGGAGCAGTGGTTACACCCAGTTGGATTCAGCTGTTGGTAATGAAGGGATCCCAACCTCTACTGCTGGAGATGTCCCCGATAGTCCAGGAACTCTATGGAATCCAAATGGTCGTCAGGGGCAACATGCCACAAGATATGAAGATGACTTCATAGCTTTGTCTATGCCTGGGTCTATGTCGGCAAGAGGCCACACTGGACCTCAGAAACCTCCTCCTCCACCGAAGAGGATCCCCAAGCCATTGGCAAGGGAGGTTGGCTGGAGCTGTGAGATGTGCACCTTTGTGAACCCACCGATCATTCCAGCTTGTCGCACCTGTCTTGCACCTCGCCCGGATAATTATGAGATCCCACCACCTGACTCCTACATCATGGACAAAGACGAGGAGAGAATTTTCTTGGAGATGAAACAAAACGAAATGCTTCTGGAAGAGGTCAGTTTGTGTGATATCAAATTTTGTTAATTCAGATGCCTATCATATGTTGAATTTTGTGTTTTACAGTGACTTTTCATTCTTATACGTATTATTAAGCATTACACATGGGGCTAATCATTATGATAAAAAATTGTAAACTGATATTCTTTGCGATAAGGCAAGGCTCAATCAGTAAATTTATTTTCTCTACGCTGGTGAATAGAGAGGCTTTTGGTAAATACAATTTAAGGTTATAATTAACTGTTAATATACAAACAGTCTCATATGAATGAGATTAACACACCTCTCCCAGATTTAACTTGATGCATCACAATGTCTTGTATAGTTAATTTTTAACTTAACTGAAGCTGGAAATGCTATCAATGTTTAAAGAAACACTCCAGTTGCAAACAAACATGGCACCTAAAATGTTATAAGTTGTCCTCTACCAGTTTGAATTCCCCAAGGAAGTCAAAATATTAGGTCTCTTACTGCGAGAGAAATATTCAGCTTATCTCATCATGTTTATCTGTTTCTTTCTCTCTTTGGATACCGTTCCAGTGGGAGGAAGAGGAGAAGCAAGAAGAACGAAGGCAGGCATCTCAGAATCTAGCTCAGATGATGCAGGTTGCAGAACAGGATCTGGTCACAAACATGGAATCGTTTGAATGTCCCATCTGTTTCACAGAGGTGGAACCAAATGAAGGAGTAACACTGAGGGACTGTCTGCATCAGTTTTGTAGGTGAGCAGTATATAGAAAGGTCTAAACTGCTTCTTAAATGTCCCCAGTGTTGGAATCAAATGTTAGCAATGCTGAAATTGCTAAAAGGGTTTTCAAAAGATGTTTGCTAGAGTTCCTAACAATCCAAATGTATGCTCAGATATTGAGGAATGTTACAATTAAACTACAAAATGTCTCAATAAGGGAAATATTTTGAGTTTGACACTTTCTGTTGAAAAGCAGAGCAAGTACATTATGTAGTCTACCTATAAGGTAACTTACAGCATGTTGTTACTCGAGATTCACACCTGCAGTGTGCGGCGATCATCAGACAACTGAACGTACACATTCGTGCATGTGACCTTGTTTCTTTCTTGCGAGGTCGGGCGGTTTGTTGACATGGCGACACTCTGAGATGACCTCTGTTTTTTTTCATACTGTCCTTGGTACGTAAGATATGCCAGCTTTTCTTCTACGCAGAGGTTGCACTGGCCCGATTCACGTTTGTGTGTGTTTGATTCCTTTACTATCTCCAGCTTATATTGTGGCTAATTCCCTGTTTTCAGGTTCTATACGTACTTTGACAGTTCTGCTTCTATTTGGTTCTTTTCATGCCTGAGAGAGTTTGTGTGATTGTTGAATCGCTGCTTAAAGGGTCCTCCTAAAATGCCAATGTACGACTTAGATTCTGGTGTCCGATATGACTTGGGCTTTATATACTATTGCGCTAGTAAAACATTTCCCGCGTAGGGGGCAGCTTTCTACAGATATACAGTTACATGACCTAGTAGGGGTCGAATTGCTGGTCTCCTTGGTGATGTTAGAATTATGGGATTGCATGATTGACTTCATATTTTTCGTGCAGCTGTAGCTGACTTTCACAGCGTTTCTGTTAAGTATTTTGTGAAGCCTGTGGTCCCGAAGGAAGTGCTAAGTAATTAGTTTGAGGAAGGTACCTACTACATTGGTTTTCATGTCCATACTGCATGGGGGTTAAACCAGATGATGTTCCTGGTGCGGGTTCTTTTTTTGTGAGCTGGGCTTTCGCTACCTTGTGAACGTGCACCATGTATACTCTATTGTATTGTGAAATATGAGTTCACATGATTAACTGAACGTGGCAAACTGGCAATAAAACTGATTGTGGAAGTCTTTTATTGGACTTGGATTTTTATCACTCTCATAAATGGTGATTGTGTTGTTAGATATATCAACCATAACTGTGATCAATGTTCAGTATAGAAACGGCACATGAAAATGTTGTCTTTATCCACATTAGTAAAGTTTGCATGTTATCAAAGACTTTGATTCTCTTTCCATCAGGGAATGTCTTGAGCACCACATAAACATCTGTAACGAACCAGAAATAAAGTGTCCTTACACCGATGGCGATGACTGTGAGCAGATTATCCCAGACAGAGAAATCAAACAGGTAGGTTTATCTTCATATACTGAAGTATTTTTTCAAAGAGCTTCAATATGGATTGTAGACCGTCTGAAACGCTATCGAGGCATGAGCTGTTTCCGCGAATTCGTGGAATATCCGTGAATTCTTTTCTACCTCAGGGACAAAAACTATTATCCTAACACACTGTAGCATAGGCAAACTGGAGCCTACACCGCAATTTTTGCAAAGTTTCGTGATTTTTTTTTTACCCCAGGCCCATCCCTGGCTATACCTCTGATTCTTCGAATTGCAAGTTTCATTAATTATTTCCCCGCCGTTTCAGATAATAAGTGAAGAGGACTACAAGAGATACCTACACCTCAGCGTCAACCGAGCGGAGGCCGCTGCACCGGATTCATTCCACTGCAAGTCACCCGACTGTGTTGGACTCTGTTTCTACGACGACGAAATCAACTTCTTTGACTGCGAAGTCTGCAGTCACCAAAACTGTCTTACCTGCAAGGCTATACACGAAGGTCAAAACTGCAAGGCGTACCAAGAAGACCTGAGGATCAAAGCGGGCAACGATGTAGCAGCTAAGAAAACACACGAAGCACTGCAGGTTGGTAGAAGATAACAATCAAGTTACCAGAGTCCCTAGTAAGGGCAAGATGTGGTGGGAGGTTGGGGGGATTGCAAGATTAGTCAGCATTAGACATCCCCCTCCTCCCTCCCCCCACCCCCATCTTTCATTTATCCATCCTTGATGAGCTAATTTACTTTCTGACTGGCATTTTTCAGCTTTAACATAAGAGATCTTCTTATCCCTGTGACAAAATTTTCTCCTTACGATACTGATAAATGGTCATCACTAACCAGCACCTTACTGTATCGCATCATGTACAACATTTGTGCAGAATTTGTTGCTTGAAAAAGTACCGTTATCATTTATCCTTCCATCGTAAGTTTCAGATCAAGGCTTTTCTCACCAGGAAATATAGATTACATCCAATATATTCTACACATCAACCTGGTTTTGTTTACCAAACAATGAATTACATTTTTTTCATAATCTGCAGGAAATGGTGAGGAAGGGTGAAGCAATGAACTGTCCCAAATGTGGGGTTGTCATTCAGAAGAAGTCAGGTTGTGATTGGATGCAGTGCTCGATGTGTAAGGTGGAAATCTGTTGGGTTACGAAGGGTGCAAGATGGGGGCCAAAGGTCAGTATACTTTGACTCGCTTTGAGAATAACTTATTCAAATGCAAGCTACAAAGTGGCTTAAAATGCATCTTTGCATCGTATTTAGTAGTTATGACTTTCCTTTATCGAAAGGAAACCAGTCAAAACTTGGTATTTAATGGTTTAGTGTGTGAGAGAAGGTGATATTTCCCCCCCCCCCCCGGAAAACCTCCATCAATTTTCAACGGAATCCTATGCAGGCAAGGTACATCACGTTCAGTATGGCCAACACATCTAAAAATAAGATAAAAAATCATTGCATTTGTTCATGTAACTTCTATAGATATTTGTTATTTTATATATCTATATATATGTTTTTTTGGTCTTTTATAGGGCCGCGGTGACACTTCTGGTGGGTGTAAGTGCAGAGTTAATGGCAAGTGCCATCCAAATTGTGGAAACTGCCACTGAGTCGATCTTTGCCTAACTCCACAATCCTTCAACAGGAAAGTTATTCCACATTCTCACTATACTAAAATCATTAGTCCTTAATTGACTATTATGGTGGAATTAAATTTCACTATAATTGCAATTTGAAAGTTTCAAATGTAGATAATTTATGCTCAAGTATAGGCCATGTTTTCATGATTTGGTGCAAAGCCTGGTGAAGTGTAATACCTGAGTACATTGTAAAGTCTTTTAACATGATACAGAAACTTTATGTTCACAGGTAATGTATTTTATAAGTTTGAGGTCATTGCCATTTTCAAAGATATATAAGAAATCGAGAGTTAAGTAATTATCTGCCGTATCACCAGCACTGTAATGCAAGAACTACTACAGTTTATACTTTATCCAGTATAGAAATACATTAACGTAGAGGTCATCTGTATCTCAACTTAGCCATCCTTCTAAGAGGGCTGTAAATACTTTGGCTGAAGTTAACAAGCGACACCATTGTTTCCAGAAGATCATTAATGAATCAAACCTTCACCGTTAAATGTTCAGTGTGTGTAAAGCAAATTGGACTGTAGTAGATTACCAACTTAGCTTTGTCTAGCATACTCAGAGGTTAAGGGGTTAAGAGAGGGCAGCAGGGGGGGGGTGGCATTTTTAACATAAAAATCCATATTGGAAACATTGAATGTGAAAGGGAAATTTATTGAGGCCAGTGAACCAATGAATATATATGTATTGGTCACATAGTTCTTTGATTGGTCATTAGTTTGCAGTGCAATTAACAGGGTTATCTCTTTCAGGTTCGGGCTTTGGGATTTGCAAATGATTTCGAGTTGGGTAATAGCATTATGATTGATCTCTAGATTTAGGCAATATTTGTCACCAAACAGAACTAGCATTGCAGTTGGATACCAGTGGCAATACCTACAGTGGAATGGAGACCTTTCTTAATAGTTTCAAATCTCTGGACATACAACCAGTGTCCAGAGCCCAGTTGGTTGGGGAGATCGCATGTAGAGTAGGAGGCCCAGGTTATAGGTATAACATATGTATGTACCTTGTCCCTCCCCATTGCCAGTGGACAAGCTGTTGTGTCTAATTCCAATGTGCATCTTGTTATGAGAAGTTTGAAACTTTCTGCTGCCCTTATTAAGTTTTTTCATTAATTTCCAGTCAGTTTTCTATTGTTAATTTCATCCTATGTACTTTTGAACACTATTACGTCATAAAGAGACAATTTTAACCATCCAAAGTCTCTTTTCCTTTTGTTTAACCATCTAGCTATGAGAATCCATAAAATATCCTGTTGAATTGTCAATTTCACTTATACTTGATATTGTTCAATATTTATATCTTTGGCGGTGCTGGTAAAAGTGTCCCCACAGTAGCATATCCTCTATCCTGTGGTAAAATATCTTAACAGCAAATTGTCTTTTCATCATGGAAAAGTTGGTTCATTAGACTTTGATGTGTGAGAAGAAAGATGCTTTCTTTGGAGGCAATGAAGTAGTTAAATACCTAAATTTGTTAATATCAAGAGAGAGGATAAAGAGTCTGTTTTTTGTTGTTGTTCATTTTTGTTGTTGGAATGTTGAATTTGCTTGCTTGAATATTTGAGAACATCACAATAAAGCAATCAAGAAAACATCATGAATACTTGCAAAGTTCAAATTTAGTTGGTCTTATGCTTCTCTCAAAGTGTTTTGTTGTTTGTTTTTGTTGATCAGTAAGGGGTGAGAATAGGGAGGGTGGAGAGATTTATAAGGCGTAGGAGGCGGGGGGGGGGGGTTTGCAGCCCCCCCAACCAAAAATATTTGTGAAAATTTGGGCAATATGCTGAGAATTTTTCGGGTACCTACTGAAAGAAGAATAATGTGTTTTTCAATGGTTAAACTTATATTATTATAATCATTATTATTGTAACAACTTCCCCAATAATTCTAACGAATATGGAAGGGTAATAACACGGAAAATGATTGTTTGTTATTGGCATGTGATGTAATAACTGCTGAATGCCTATATGATGTGCACAGTAACATGTCGAACGGGCGCAGAGCGCGCGAAAAATTTTGGTTATATTTATATGGATTGTTATTGATAACTTTCTTTACGTCACTAAAATAGAAATGAACCCATTAGCAAGGAAGCCATTTTTGCTCAGTAATATTTTGGACATTTTGTTCTTTGAAATTCTTGATTGTTTTGAAAGTAATGTAAGTTTCAGCTTTATTTTAAAGAGAAAGAGAGAAAGAAAAAGCTGTTAGCTATATGCCTGTTCTAAACTTTGGGGGTCTTTGTATCTTTAAGATGCTGCTCATTTACATATCATTGTTATTCATATGTTCCTTATATTTGTTTGTGAAAGTCAGTGTTGACTTGAAGAAAATCTGCTTTATTAACAATATCAGGCCCTCATTATATAATGCAGTTTAGCAGCATTTCACATAAATTTAGGCCAAGTTTCAATATTAAGCTTAACTGAAATCCAAAAGCAATTGAAGTGTAAAGCATAAATACTCAATTCAGTAAAGTCATTTTCAAAATTTAAAGCCTATGCATTTTCCATGATGCGTAAAAATATGAAAAATTGGGTGACAAATCGTTTTGAGTAAGAAAATTTGTAACAATTGGTCTTTTGGAGAGTTTTTTTTACTTCTCATTATTTTTGCATGTTAAGTAGTTATAATGAAACCATGCTCGTTAAGTTGGTTATTTCTATCACTGCCATTTTCTTGTGTTTTTAGCATATGTTTCTCTAGCAGGGGTGGTGGTTCATTTGTAACCTGGTTCTCAGCATCAGGCAATGTTTTCCTATGTAAATTCGGCTTTTTTTTTGGTAGACTATACAAGCAAATAAAGTTTAAACAAAGTTCTTTTTTATATGTTCTTTATAATCTGACTGAGAGCAGTGGTTTACCAGTATGTTGAGGGATATGTGAGGCATGGGGAGGGATTAGGGGTGGGGGAGGGGAGGGGAATTGAGGGAGGTGTTCCTAAGTCCCCAAGATTGCAGCTGTGAGTACTTGCACATTGGCCTGTGTAATTTGAATCGGCATCCTTCCCGGATAAGCTGCAGATTAAGACTTTCATATTTAGTTCTCCCAGACACCACCCCTTAATTGTTCCCTGCTACTCATCTCCTATGTGGCCAAATTAACAGTCTTCATACTTTGCATTAGACATCTCAGTTATAGAAGATAAAGTTAAATTATGATATGTTGTACATGCTCTTTACATGTCTGTTACACATAGATATATCCTTTGTAGGTATATTTACTTGATGTGTAGGAAAGGGACAGGAACTTGGCTGAGCTGTAATTTTGGCCACAGCCAAAACATGAGCTTTTAAAGTG
>KN885609.1:55971-73576 GCA_000934455.1 Apostichopus parvimensis | reverse complement strand
CACCTCATTCGAAAGTAGGTCAGATTACCGGCATTAGACGTTTCTTTTTGCACGAGTCTTCACTCCCTTTAAAATCGATGATATCTTGAATTAAAGGCATTGAAGACCTGCCCCCCCCCCCAAACCGCGTGCGGCCATCTGAAAAAGTTAACTTTCTGTTGCTTGCAATTGACGTTTCGTTCGTGTCGCTACAAAATGCAGACAGTAATGAAACGTGATACCTTGTTATCTTTAGCTGGACCTGAGATGTCCATCGCTGTATTGTTGTATACTGTGCTGTGGGTATTGACCGCAGCTGTATGTACTGACTGTACACTAGTGTCTAATTACCGACGTTAGCAAGCTGTGTGTATTTTCTGGGATCGATGCATGGTGGTGTCTAACACTTCTGTTACACCTCCTTCGAAAGTAGGTCAAAATACCGGCATTAGACGTTTCTTAATTTTTGCGCGAGTCTTCACACCCTTTAAACTGGTATAAGTCAATTTAAATCGACATGTATGATATGTCATTTTAAATCTGTAGAAGTCAATTTAAGCTGCTAGAAACTGGTATAAATCGAAGGAAATTGGTATATGTCGATTTAAATCGGTATATGTCAATTCCCCACGATAGCCCGCCATATAGCCCGCCATATTGGTGCTGATATGCTTTGGTGCTTTGGACAAGCACTTTAAGCATTGTAATAGGGTCTGAGTGTTTGTGTCTTCAGTTTTTTTCTCTCTCAATAGGGTCCTTGATGGGGACTTAAGTGTCCCTCCTGATCCTTTTTTCTACTAAACTAAACTAAACTGATCTCAAAGGGCTTGTCGCTGGCGATGACGTCACCGATATAGTTCTATGAAAACCTACACATATTACAGGTGCCCACGACAAAGTTCGTGTTATTGCGCAATGGGGGGAATTACCAGTTGCTGAAATATCACTAGCAAAACATGCATTATAACTATCATTGCAGCGTGTGCTATATATACTTGCTTGTACTAAGCGAAGACACTAAAGTTGACAGGAAGGCGTTTTGTCAAAGAAAGATTTTCAGAGCAACATTTGCCCGTGTATCTGGCAATCGCAAGACCCAGGGCTCTGGGTTCTTCGCTCTTTGTAAGTCAGCTTTAGTTTTCAGATTAATTCTGACGAAACCTGGTAAGTGATCTGTTGTTTTTTCGTGTTGGTCGTGGTTTATTTCACTTCAGTTGCAATCTGCCTAGGCTAGAGAAAACGTAACGATAGATTTCATATATGACAGTGATGTCAGCCATGCATAAATACTGCGTACTAATTTTGCACGTAGGCGTAATATATTGAAGAGGGCTGTTATAAGACTTTCGTAAAACTTTTGTAAAATGTTTCCATAGAAATGAGGAACATTCATAAACAGAGTATCCAATTCCGGTATCTACCAAAGTTAATTGATGCAAATTTTAGCTGATTTGAGTCATTTGACATTCCAGTTCTACCACAAACAGTTGTGTAATGAAAATTTCACACCAAACAATATCATAGTAATTTCAACAGTCAGGGATGAAACTTTGCACCCAGTCCACATGACAAAAAGTTAAATATTAGAATAAAGTTCTTCTTAAAGGGTGTGAAGACTCTCGCAAAAAGAAACGTCTAATGCCGGTAATTTGACCTAGTTTCAAATGAGTGTGAAACACCACCGTCGATCCAAGAAAATACACACACAGCTTGCTACCTTTGGTAATTAGACACCATAGTACAGTCAGTACATACAGCTGCAGTCAATACCCACAACACAGTATACAAACGATACAGCGATGGCCATCTCAGGTCCAGCTAAAGACAACAATTAAGATATCACGTTTCATTACTGTCTGCATTTTGTAGCGACACGAACAAAACGTCACTTGCGAGCAACAGAAAGTTAACTTTTTCGGTTGGCTGCCGGGGTTTTGGGGGGGTTTTTCATTCCTTTTAATTTGTTTTGCCTTTTTTTTTTTTTTTTGATTTTCAATTCTTAGTTTGCTCTTTTTTTCAACTTTTCCAAGTTTTTTTGGGTTTCTTTGTTGGGTTTTTAAAACCTTTTTGGGGGCCAGAGATTTGCGTGTGCGCGCTTTTTTTTGTCCCTGTGTTCTCCATATTTTTTTTAGGGGTTTCTGTGGGGGTCGGGGTGGGGGGAGTCTTGTGCTGTGTATAATCATGTAATCAAGTACTTTTCTTTCCTAATTCACATTGACAACTTCATAAAAACTTAAACATATGAACTATCAGATGCCAAGAAACCTAGAAGACCATGTCTTGTACATTTTTTTCAATACTTCATTTTCAAATTCAAATCAAATGCATTTTATCATATATCGCAAACAAGTTTTAGTATCCTGCGAAATTGTCACAAATGGATTTCTTGTGATTATTAAACGTATACGGAACTGAGAATATGTAGATGAATTTGCTAGAATCACAAGAGAGTGAAGGGGGTCTTAGGCTGTATAGTCTAATACCCCCTTCCCTCTCTTTTGATTCTAGCAATGACATTTACATATTTTAGCAGAATCTACTATACATGTTATTCCACAGGAAATTTGTGTTTGTTCTTGGTAGAACATGAATAGCATTTTGCAGTTCTTTCATCGTCCAAAAACAGAGAAAGTAGTTCATGTGCATGCGATGGACAGGTCTGAGAGAAGAGGAGAAGGAACAGAAAATGAACACCAATTACCACCTAAACATGCTGACAGTGAGTCAAACTTGGAAGAAGCATTGTCTGACCAGAAAATAAAGAGTTTCAATCAAGAAAGTTGTGTCGATGGAACGGATGTGGCCGATGGTGACATTCCTGTTCCAAATAGAATGAATCATCATGAAAGCAATGGAAACTCTTCCGAGGAGGAGGAGGAGGAGGAGGAAGAGGAGGAGGAGGAGCAGGATGAAGAGGAGGATGAAGATGGAGAAGATGAAACAGAAAATGCTATCCTAAGTGAGCAAAAATTAGGTGGGTAAAACTGACTAGCTCATTCTTATTGCCACTGAATATGACAATAGTAGGATCTTGGTATGCTATTTTTGTCGAATAGCTGCCACCGAATACTCCCCCCCCCCTCTCTTTGCCCGCTTCTCACTCTTCCGACCCTGACCTTCACATTCCTGGCCCTAGACAAGGTTTGATACCTATATCACAATTCCATGTACTAACTAATAAAGCGCAATGACACAGGGTATATAGTCACTGACCATTTATTTATTTCCTCTCTAAGTATGGATTCTGAATGAATTTTTTTTATTTATAAGAAATGAAATGCTTTAAAGGGTGTGAAGACTCGCCCAAAAAGAAACGTCAAATGCTCTGACCTAGTTTCGTATGAGGTGTAACAGAAGTGTTAGACACCACCATCGAACCCAGAAAATACGCGCACAGCTTGCTACCTTCGGTAATTAGACACTAGTGTACAGTCAGTACATACAGCTACGGTCAATACCCACAGCACAGTGAACAACGATACAGCGATGGACATCTCAGGTCCAGCTAAAGATAACAAGGTATCACGTTTCATTATTGTCTGCATTTTGTAGTGACAAGCAGAAAACTTCACTTGCAAGCAACAGAAAGTTAATTTTTCAGAGTGCGGCACATGGTTTTGGGCGAGTCTTCAATGCCTTTAGGTACAAAGTGTATAAACTAGATTTCACTGAAAAGAAATGAACAGTGAACATGAACAGTAGAGAAGCAATTTACTGATATTAAAAATAAACTTGTACAATATCAAGTGCTGAGTGGTAAACTGAACTATCAGCTCCCAGTATGCCCCTATTGAAACACTCCAAAATAGTAACATTAGAGAAAAAATACTTAATTGAGGACCACTCTGTGGGAGGTAACCCTGACAACAGCCAGAGATGAGGGCAAGCCTGGTACAGCAAGGCCAGGGGTAATAAACATGGCTAGGTGTGAACATATATATTTGTTTGTGACATATATAGCCTTGGTCAGTTAACAACTCCCTGGTTAAATGATGAGTAACACATGTGAACTATATATTACAAGCATGATGACTAACATAATAACATGATATGATAAGATGTACAGAAAACATAACTTTTAGAAACATTTAAACATACAAAGAATGAACCTTTGTGATACCATGGAGCTATAAACAGTTTATAGCTCCATGGTGATACCTAGATATAATAGTTCCACTGAGAACTTTTTGGGTACACGTTGTCAATCCGACACGTTTTCAGTCCGAAAATAAAATACACGTTTTTATTCCGAAAAAACGAGTTTTCAGTCTGACACGTTTTCAGTCCGAAAATAAAATCCACGTTCTCGGTCCGAAAAAACAAGTTTTCAGTCCGACACGTTTTCAGTCCGAAAATAAAGCCAATCTATTATTATACTATCATATAAATATATATATATATATGACTCATAATTGACAAATAAGGAGTAAAGTTTTAGAAAATATATTGGAATTTTTGGTCCCCCTGGGACCTTCATCAGCAATACTTGGCAGTCGAATGAAGAGTACAAAATATAACACAATGAAAGTATGACGCTAGGTAAGTGTAAATTGCATTGATGGAATTAGAACCAAATAAACCATGACTATACAGGAAGCGGATTAAGGAGCAAAAAACGGGTTACATATGTTTGTAGAACTGATAGTTGTTAAGGGGTCCCAAGTCTTTGTTGAGGCCGGTGATGTGAGACTTAATACGAAAGATTCAATCGATTTCTTTACTATCAGTTCGGGCTGTCACCGTTTATTGGTGATATTATGGCATTAAAACCGCATGCTTTCATTCTATCTCATTTTCGGACTGAAAACGTGTATTTCATTTTCGGACTGAAAACGTGTATTTTATTTTTGGACTGAAAACGTGTATTTTATTTTCGGACTGAAAACTTGTCGGACTGAAAACTTGTCGGACTGAAAACTTGTCGGACTGAAAACTTGTCGGACTGAAGGGTGTACCCCAACTTTTTGTAGCTGTTTGTATAAAAAATATATAGTTTTAATGATTTGTCCTCCACCTTCTTTAAAACTGAAAAAAAAAAACACACACCTGGATATCTATATATATATATATATATATATAGATTTATGTCTATATATGTATCTATGTCTATCTATATAAATATAAATACATGTAAAGCCGGAGGAAGGATGTTCGGTGGTGACTTTCCTGGGGGGTCGGGTGATGGGAACTCCGGGTCTCTGCCGATGACGACATGAATGGAATAGACATGTTGGTATTAGTTCTCGTCCATGTATTAAGTCTGCTAGCGTGTTCTCTTACACTGTACTAGCGAGCTCTCATAGAGCTATCAGAATTACAACTTCAACTGCTGCAAAAGCAGACCAAAATGTAGTTAAGGATAACTTGAAAATCTTGGAGGTGTTGCGTTAACTAGTGAAAGGACCGTTGTATATCAGAACAATAGATTTCAAGGCTACCCCATGCCTTGAAGAGTCTCCTAATCTGAACGGAAGGGTTTGACAAAGGTCCGGTGGAGTTAAATTCTAAGGCAGGGCAGCTATGCCAAAACGGCATGGCCCTACATTTACCTTGAAAACAATGCTCATGTTATTTAGCGAAAAGATATATTATTTTTATATGTTTCATGCCTAACTGTGAGCCATTACAGAATGGCCGAATTATATACACTACATGTATGTCTGCTGTTATAATTCAATACATGTTGAAGAGAAAATCAATATACATTAATAATGGTGAAGAGAATTAGACATGGTGTAACAATTAGAGCATCTGTCCCACTGCCTCTAGGTTCCCGGTTCAAAATCTCACGAGCAATTCAGATTCTCTTGAACCATTCATAGATGTTGTTGTGCAGTGCTCTCAGTGTGGGGAGTGTTCTTGCATTTGGGTATTCTGGTAGGCTAGTTGAAACATGTGGTTCGTTTCTGTGAGCACTGTCAATGGTTTGAAAACGAGTTTGTCTACTCTGTAATCTGGGGGCAAGTTCATCAACTGATTAGGGTTTCAGATGAGAGCTTCTGCTAGCTGCCTAATTGTAACTCTTGGAATATTAATACTAATCTATAAACTCAATTGTCATAGCACAATGTAATAATAATGACATCATTTGCTACTTTGGTTGTAGTTGAACGAGTTTTCCATGTGTTTAAAAATAGATCAAGTTCAAGCTACGTGTTTGGTTCATAGTCCCACCTGCTGTACAAATACTGAAGTGTTTTTGTTTGTTCAGTTAGCTGTACTGTACGGTATGTGGTTAATGGTCTAGCTGGCCAGTATAGCTGCATTGTGTTGCATAAACTGTCAGTGTACCGTATAGAGTCCTAGAATTGGTAGATTAATGTTAATACTGAAAATATGGAATTAATTGTCATGGTTACTTACTTGCATTTATTTCTCAAATTTACACTAGCCTTCTTTTAGTTTATTATAACAGACAAGCTGTAATTTTTTTGTACAGTAAATTTTGTAGTGATTTCAAAGATATATTACTGGGGAGAAACCCAAATATAAGTATACTTAAATAAAAAGCAATTAAGCGGCTTAAAAGACACTAAAAAATGGAAGAAGTTGAGAATGGGACAATTAAAATGCAAAGAAGAATAAATTGCATTATTCATGACATAATTATGTAAATTATAGGAGGTTCTGAAGAGAAGAGAAAGAATTATTTGAAGAAATAATTCAAAGAAAATTAAATTTCTAAAACACACCATTCACTTAGAAGTTTGTTAGGTGATAACTTTTGGTACACTTGGACAAGCATCCATCCTCTCACATCAACTAAGTTTCGAGTGTTGCAAGCATACATATGGATTTCATCCTGCCACTTGATATATGATTATCTGATTAAGTTGAAATATTTGGTCCTGTTAGTACTTTAAAAAAAAAGCACATTACAAGTCATTGCTTTTGGGTTATTTCACTAAGGTTTTGTTCATTCACTTATATCTCGTCTGCCAGGAACTGTACTAGAGACACTTAAAAAAGCCATTTCTGATGGACACTATGAGAACGGATGCAAAATGCTGAAAGAATTGACAAACAGAAGAGCAAAAGTCTGGATGCACCTGCTATCAATACCAAAGCCGTACGATGATCCATTTCAGTGAGTCATTTCATCAGAGATTGATGAACATTCTCTTACTGTGAATGATTAGGGTTGCCATATTTTATTTTAAGATAGGAGGGAAAATTGTTGTGGCATGGGGGTGGGGAAGGAGGGGGGGGTTGGCTATACGTTGAGTGGTCCTCTCACTTATAGCGTTTCATCAAGCTGATCGTATATACGTCCTTGGTCATAATGTCAAATATCTTTTTTTTAAGTTCAATGTTATTTTTATTCATTCTTGTCCCAAAGAAAGATTCCATGTAACCGTGGTGAATTGGTCACAGCTGCTGTTAATGATAACTCATAGTTTCATCCACGCCATTTGTAGTACAGCTAGCTATATGTCTCGGGATAAACTTTGAGAACCACTCAGCTGGTGTGCATGATCCACACCCAAGAGGTGAAATTTGTCACAGTGGCATTATATATTGCGTGGTAGTAATGGATATACCTGAGAATAGCATTAAAGATGGCTGTAAGCTGCATATGCACAACATGCATGACGAGAATTAGTCCATTAACCATAGGTTGCATTTTCAGCTCTCTTGACCTCAAGTTACTGAAACTTTATCTCTCCTGCAAACAGAATGTTGTGTTTGGAAGAATTGATTTGTTCACACCTTGCCATGTCTGCCTTGATCTGATAGTGGCTACTAGCTGTGTGATGAGTTGCACAATAGACGAATAGGCAGCTCAACTAAGGTGCGAAAAGATGGGATTGATCACTCAGCTAACCAACTTGAAAAAACCTGCCGTTCAGTACAAACGGCAGGTTTTTGGATGCAACCTATAGCTAATGGACACTTTTCCAGCATGTGCACATTAATATTGAAGAGGCAATATCTGGAAGGGGTTATTGCTACACAATTATTTAAAAAGTCTGGATATAACAAGGAGGTAAGTAAGCAAGGCCTTGTACTTAAGGCTATTGATTGGCAAAATGCCAATGGATGACGATATCTTCTCTCTTTTTTGTTTTCTTTATGTAAATTAAGTCTAATCTTCTTACTTCATTAGCATACATGTAACCGTGGAGACGGCCATAATAGCACCGGTTGCACTGACCTGGAAACTGCAAGTGCGACCATCAATGACTATATTTGGAATGAAAATTAAGGTAAGAAATTTTGAATCATCGTTAGGGTTCTTTTAGAAGTGTCAGTAGTGTCTTTGTTAGGAGTGGCAAGGGGTGGGGGGGGGGGGTGAGGGAACAAGGAAACTCTATCCAACTTGGCTCTATATATCATCAAAATTGATCGCCTCAAGTTTGAACTCAAATTGTCAAGCTTTTGAAGAAACAAGTAACTTTACTATTAAACTGAATGTTTAATAATTAAGCTACATTTAAAGTGATACGGAATGTCAGAATTTACAATATTGATTTGCAGGCTTTTACTTAATAATGCTCATAATGAATGCATGCGTAGCCACACATACTGTATAATGTCCTATGCATAGCAATGTTTTAATGACTGCAGAAATATGCTTGTTTCGGTTAGTTTAGTAGAAAAAAGGATCAGGAGGGACACTTAAGTTCCTATCAAGCACCCTATAGGAGAGAAAAAAACAGTTACACAAAAAGTCAGACCCAAATACAATGCTTAAAGTGCTTGTCCAAAGCATTCTTAAACCAATTCACACTACTTGCAAGTATAACTTTCTCAGGCAAACCATTCCACTGATTCACAACCCTATATTAGAAAAAAAAGTTATGCCGATCGAAGGTTTATCCTACTTTGTAACTTCTGGTGTTTAAGACAATGACCTCTGGTACAACTACTATTAGCACACATGAAAATGTCAGTTAAGGATAAATTGTCAAAACCATACACAATCTTGAAAACCTGAATCAAGTCACCACGTAACCTCCTAAGCTCCAGTGTGGTGAGATTCAGCAGCTATAACCGCCTATAATAAGGAACACTCTTTAAGGAACTAATCATCCTAGTAGCCTCCTCTGGACCTTCTCGAGTACTTCCTTAGTTTGAGTATGAGTGGCCATTATTTGAATTTCTAGCATATCTTGTGGAAATTAACTGATGACTTTTAAGCATTATAACCTCAAGAAAATGGCCAAAAAGACATTGTTTTGATATCATATAACTAATGAAAGTGTTAATTGTCCGTAAAAAGAGAAATATCAAGATATTCCTAATAATCGTAATTAAAAGATGCCTTGGAATCATTCTTTTACAGGTGGCCCTCCTTTATGGTTTTCCAATCTCAGTGCAACGTTGGATAATCGGCAGGAAAATAGCCGAGAATCACGAAACCATTCGGGGAAATTTTGTCACCGCCAACTCAAACTTGGTCTTGTTTCTCGCGAAGAAAGAGCGTGGCACAGAGCAGGAGATGATGATCATAAAGGGTTTCCAACAAAAATTGTTGATGGAAGGCATTAGCAACATTGGTAGGACCATTAATGACAATTAAATATTAGTACTTGATGTAACTAAAGATGTAACTTCACATGATGAGGTATCCATTCAAGTTGCCTCTACCTAGTTATAAAGCCTGCTCTATACATGTACATTGCACTCCTTGACTCCCAGCCCATGTTCCCACTATTGTATAATATGGCCACAAAACTTCAAGTTTACAACCCCTCAGTTTAACAGTAATGGCATTTCTCTTTGCATGCTAGCCGTGATATTGTGGTGATCTTTTTGTTCAGAACTTTTAAATGCTGAAAACAGTGGCGGAGCTAGGGGTATGGGTCATAGGGGGCGAGAATGGTCTGTAGGCGCTTTCGACACTATCTAAGCGGAGCGCCACCACGGGTTGGCGCGGAGCGTACAAAAAAATTTTTGAGTAAAGATATACCCTAGATCGCCTGAAATGACCCTTTCCGGGTCTTGCTAATTTGCAGATAAACGAAGAATAAATAGCCGCTAGAGCATTTTGTCAGAAAATTACACCAACAAAATGTGACAAATGTCAATAGGTAGATAAAAAAGGCAATAGGCAATAGGCAATAGGCAAATAGGCAAAAGGCAATAGGCAATAAAAAAGTCAATAATCGCGAATAAGTAAAAAGTGGTAAAAAGCTGAAAAGGGCGCCAGCAGTCCATTTGAGTCCGTCAGGGGGGGCATCTGCCCCCCTGACTGTATGGACGCCCTGCCACTGGCTGAAAATGGCATTAAGTGGTGCAGCTAATTTTGGGCTGAACTGAGTATTTGATTCTCACAAGAGTCAAGTTTAACGTGGAACGGTTATTGTGTGATTAAATGTGGTAATCATAAAACGGCTATCAATTGGATATTACCATACAGCAGATAGACAATAATTGTCTCATAGGGACATCCTCTCTTCCAATATCTTACCACCTCTATCTTCTCCCTCCTACCAAATAACACAGGGATTACTTTTGCCAGGAATGTGACAATATGAATAAACATATTTCTATTGCCAATTAATTCTCTATCTCTCTCTTCTCTCATCGATTCAGAACTGAACTTTAATCAAGAGGAATATAATAAATATCTTCAAGATGAGAGAAGTCGTCTCCCATCTTTGCATGAAGAGATTTGTCATGACCAGTTGCAGGATGGTTTATATGCAAATCAGCAGTTTCATCAGATGGAAGAGAAGGATCAAGCTCATAGAATGAATGGTGAACCTCTCTATGAAAACACCAGGATGAGTCTGTCACAGTATCATCAACAGCTAGTACGTGACAAGACACAGGATGGTTACCCAGATCATCAGTTTCATCAGATGGAAGAGAAGGATCAAGCTCATAGAATGAATGGTGAACCTTTCTATGAAAACACCAGGATAAGTTCGTCACAGTATCATCAACAGCAAGTACACAATACACAGGATGGTTACCCAGATCAGTTTCATCAGATGGAAGAGAAGGATCAAGCTCATGGAATGAATGGTGAACCTTTCTATGAAAACACCCGGATGGGTCTGCCACAGTATCATCAACAGCAAGTACACAATACACAGAGGGCAACAGGTGAGCAAATTAAGTTGCACCAGCAGCTGTTTGCATTTGGAAGGTTAATTTATTATGGTGGGTGCATTGTGCAATTAAGGTACTAGGGCTAGTGTATATGTGTATTACAAGGTCCCTGAAGCTTGTTTTAGCTGTGTTGTTGTGTCTTATTCTCCCCTCTCACCGTCACGTGCTATTAAAGTAAAAAGAAACATAATACATGTTATTGAAGGGGTTGATAGCTTTCCACCAAATTTGCTCAGTGGAGGGATTTCAATCCTCATGACGAGAATTAGTCCATTAACCATAGGTTGCATTTTTCAGCTCTCTTGCCTCCAAGTTACTGAAACTTTATCTCTCCTGCAAACAGACTGGTTAGTTTGAAAGAGTTGATTTGATCACACCTTGCCATGTCTGCCTTGATCTTATAGTGATTTGGCTACTAGCTGTGTGATGAGTTGCACAATAGACGATATAGGCAGCTCAACTAAGGTGCGAAAAGATGGGACTGCATGATCACACAGCTAACCAACTGGAAAAAAAACTGCCGTTCAGTACAAACGGCGGGTTTTTGGATGCAACCTATAGCTAATGGACACTTTCCCAGCATGTGCACACTAGCAATCACTTTACCAAACAGCAATCAATATTTTGACCTAGGCTGACTAATATACCACCCTTTCATTTGCAGATGTAATCTGCCTATCCTACTTTGCATGAGCTGAAGCTGTTTTTGTTGTGTATTTAATAACTAGTAAGGCTGATGAAATGTCTTCACCCTTTTTGGAAACAAGGGCAAAATGTCCTCAGAGAAAATCACATAGAATATTCAACCTGCTGGAATATTGAAATTTATTAAATTCCCCCGGCTGTGTTATAAATCTGTGGAAGATAGTTTATCTGTATCATTGGTAGGATATCTAAATGCACATACGTTACACCTCACTTTAATACCTGTCACGTTTCAGCCTTTTGTAGACAATCTCCAAAAATGCATTAGCCAATTATGTATCTCAAGAAAAACGTTTTCGTCAGACAGTTGCATTTATGTCCCAGATTTTTACTTAATTTCATTACCATGTTATGATTTGTGTCTTCTTCTTTGATAAAATTCACCTCACTGAATCAAAGCTGAATAAAATCTTATTGAGGAACTTCTACCTTTCTGTCTTACAGAATTTCCACAAAGAGGTTCGCCATTTTCTCAGATGAGTAGGCAACCAGACGTTACAGAGTCAAGAAGTGCATATGGCAGGAATGAAGTCTTTCCACCTGCAGATTTAGTCCAACGTGGGCCACCTGCAGATTTAGTCCAACGTGGGCCACCTGCAGATTTAGTCCAACGTGGGCCGACGGAATATTCCCGTCCAGCTCAATCACAAGAGGTTGGCCAAAGAGTGCAGTCATTTGATCCAATGTCTGGCAGGAAGACATTACCTCCACGACAAGTGCGTAGAAGAGATGACTTGGATACTGAAGCAAGACCTAGGGGTCATTCATCAATGCAAAATAGTAGACGTTCATCAATGTCTGACTTGCGTGTACAATCACAACAGGTGTTTGTGGCGCCACCTCAGTTGTCCCGGACTGATAGCCTTCCAAGGTCATCTAAACCACCAAATGTCTTCCAAGAACAGTTAAATGTGAAAGAAGACATTGAAACACTATTTGAGGATCGACCATTCCAACGGAAACAGCGGCAACCTGGTAAGCAAATGTCATTATGATGGTAGAACAAGCAAGGTAGCATGAACAAGGGTGTCCACAGAAAGAAATCCATAGCGTGCTTAGCAATAACCGGTTAACTCTCCAAAGAATCAACCCGTTTACAATCAAAGAATGAACTGGTTCACTGTCAAAATTGAACCGCTTTTGTTGGGTGCCTCAGGCTGGGGAAGCAAAGAGCAATATGTAGCAATTGCTATACATTAATGTAGATGGACTCCCAAAGTAGAGTCCATATAAAACCCCAGCAGGATAATGTTTGTTTGCTAGGGTGAGCACTTTTTTGTATTTGGCAACTCTAGATAACCGGATATGGCACTCTGGTGCTCTCTCTCCTCAATTGAGGACAGGATTTCTTTTGCATTCCCATTTTAGTGGGTATCAGGAGAGAATTTCATCTTTTATTTTAGTGGACCGACTTGATCAAGTCGAAAAAAAAACATCCATCGATGGATTTTTTTTTTTGGGGTACTCGTCACGCTACTGTCTGGGGGTCTTTCTCCAGATGTTAGATCAGTACCTTACCCTATTTTGTCCTTTGGACCATTGCTGTCCGATTTGACCAGTAATTTCTGCAAATTTGGCAGATGAAGCCACCTGTGATCTGGCAACCTATGAAGAATGTCTGTCAAGGTGTTGTACAGTAGATCAATTTTGAGACCGATTAGCTCTTTCGAGACCAACTGCAGTGACTTGTATCAAAATCAAACCGAAGAATATTCTCTGTGGAATACCATATCTCAGAGTCCTAGTGGGCCCACTTTTAAGTTGTTTAAGTTAAGCCTGAAAATACATTCGAGAGAAAGAATTCAATTTCATTGAAATGTACTTGAAAGCCCTTGGAATCCATAGCAGTTTGTTAAAGTTTGATTTGTTTGATTTTCCAGGAGGAGAAGGTCCCCATGACCCCCTTGTTGCTCCTCCTGTGGACACCCATGAGCATATATAGGCTAATTATATATAAGGTTAACAAAATTTGGGGTATTGTGGGGGAGGGGAGGGGAGGCGATGTCAATGATTGGTTACTGTCAAAGTGTATTCCTGCGCATTTATCCAACATAGTACAAAAAGGTAAACAGAAGTTTAATTCTGCAAGGCCATCCTTTCTGTTTAAGCAATTTGCTGTATATACTTGGGAAATCAAGCCAAACTTTGATGTTCTCTGTGGAGGATCCTTTACCAAATGTTGATAAATCTCAATATGGCAGTGATTATCACATTATTTGAATATGGCAATGGATCATTTAAATTAATTCTCCCTGGCCCATATACCATATCTATCTTACATTTTACATGTTATTATATGTACACTCCCTTTCTTTGTACCCCTTGTTGCTTGCACATTCACATCCAGCCCTTCCTCATACTAATTTTACCACTTTTTTTATCACACTTTTCGTGGTTAGCTCCAAAGAAAAAGAAATCAAGAAGAGAGCCATTGAGAAGACCATGTGATTTTAGTGGGCAGGAGCATTGGAGCATGGAAAACAATGGTGGATGGAAGGAACAGGAGGAACCTTTTATAGGAATGCAGAGAGAAGCATTCCGAAAGCCGCAATCTGCATCATCACGGCGTAGACATCGCAACAAACAACTCCCAACGGCTGATGAAGTTGGCTGGGGGTGTCCACAGTGCACATTTGTAAATCCACCACGTGTCCCTGGTTGCCGTCAGTGTTCCCATGAGCGACCAGAAGACTACGAAATCCCACCAATGGGGTCATATGTTATGGACAAAGTTGAAGAAAGAATCGAGGCATCATTAGAGACAAATGATCAAGCGTTTGCAATGGTGAGTCCATCTCACTAAGATGCCCTAGCTAATCCACCCCCCTTCACCTCCCCCTCCCAATTCTCTTTCCCCAACAGAACATTTGAACAATAAGGCATATTGGCTAGTTGTATGGAAGTGTATATAAAGTTACCTATCGATACCTATAATTAGTACTATGTTTTTCTTTTGTCGTCAGTGAGTTGATGGGATTTTTCAAACTGGAAAATCACCTGAAGTAGGATAAGTTTACTATATATAGTTAATTTTGCAATTATTTAGTGTCCATGTGAATAGCACTGTGAGCATGCAAGAAAATTTACATACTTAGACACCTACATAATCATACAAATTAGGCCACATAATTAGCTACTTGAGAAGCAAGCATGTCACGAATATGTATTTATAACATTGGAAATTAAATAAAAGCATACTCTAGGGAATTAGTGTATAGTTTCTCTCTGAACATATCCATTTTTTCCATCAGGATTTTAACTTCAAAATGCTACAGAAAAATGGAAAATAAGTAGTTTTAGATCTAATCGCTCCCATAGGGAGGATGAGAAATTGTAGTTTGTTGGCTAGTTGAGCCTATTGAGGCTATTTCAGTTGCCATAGGAATGGTTGCCATGGTAATTGTTAGTTTTCCTGAGAAGCGAGTTGCTAAGAATCATTCATTGTGGTGTAATTGAGGGTGACCAGAAGTCCATATCTGAGATGGATCGAAAGCTGTCGACTGTTTCTGTGTGTGTTTGTCAATTTTCATTTAAAACAAATATATTGTAGAAGTCAGCAATCTAGCACAAGGGGCGCTTCACAATTGTGAAGCGCCCCTTGCGCTAGATTGCTGACTTCTACATACTTCTTAAACGCAAACAGGTTATGCCAGAACATGCATGCATGGCATGAAGGTTTCTTACAATGCATTGGTATACACTTAATGAAGAAGCAAACTAGGGCATGTTTCGTGCGTGCATTCATTTCATTTGGTTGATCGATTGGCAGTATTTGACTCTTCAAATTTAGTAGGAAGGTACGTACCGTGTGCTATGTGGACTTATGTCCCCAAGACATTTACAATGAAGGGTAAATTGGAGGGAAAATGGTTACTTTTTGCTATGAAAACAATGACAAATGTTAGACAAACTTAATATAAAGTTACGATATTTAGTTACAAGACAACCGAAGTCAAAAGTTTGAAGTACGATGGTGCTTTGTTCTGTGCAGCATTCATGGATAGTGGTGTGAATTTTAAAAATTGTTACAATTAAGGCAGCAATCAAGGTTACCGCTTTTCAGTGCAGTTTATTACCATGAAGCGATCCTTATTTTGCTGCACCTTTGATCTTTCGGAATTGTGAATACCATTGGTTAGTATAATCGCCTTAGTTTTGTCAATTTTATTGTTGGTTATCGCCCTCATGCTGTCACCGCATGCTTAATCGTTGCGAAGATAGTCACAACATATAGCCGTCTTCTTACCCCGGTTCGCAAAAAAATATAATGCGGTGACTGTATATGTTTTGGTTTCCGATATAGATGCAAGTCAAAGAAAAGGAGACAGAACGTCTTACTGCGCGCAAAAATCGTGCGAGGCTTTACCAAGCGACGGAATTTAATCTAATCACGAACGATGAAGTATTTGAATGCCCAATTTGTTTCTCGGAGATCGAACCCAGACAAGGAATCAGACTACAAGAATGCCTACATGAACTATGCAGGTACGCATGGGCTAATATACTACTGTTAATGTAAAGTCATTCCTTAATTAACTGAGGCTATTGTATTAATTATGATCTCCCTGATTTTCTCTGTCTGTTGGGCAGAAATCACCTCTAGTTTTAAACCTTACATTATTTTACAAGTTCTTTTTATAGTTTTTATATATGTCATGTTTTTTCCTTAGATCTTCTATATCCATATTTTTAAGCCCTATTGATTACTCATCAGTCTTTACCAAATTTCTCCTTCTTCTATAGTAAGCATTTTTTTACTTTTGTCATTTAAAAATTTAAAAATTCCTTTGCTGATTTAATTACTATACATTTTGTCATTTTATCATGAAGGGATTGTTGTGCAAACCACGTCAGACTTAGTGAAGATGCCGAGGTGAAGTGTCCCTACACAGATGGAGACAATGCATGTCAACAAACCATTCTAGAACGAGAAATTAAACAGGTAATTAACAAGGAAATTAAAAGCAAATATATGAAATTCAATTTCCACAATAATGATCATAACTGATATCTTAAAATATGATACTGCAATAAACAATTAATTAACTGAAAAAGAAATATGGTGAATGTCAAGTTAGGTCATAATTAAATAAGTGTCATCCAGCCACATGACAAAAGAACCCCATTTATTATATATGTATCTATGTATATAATGAATGTGAATATGCATAGCCCTTGGTCAATCCAATCGTTCATGGCCTCCGTCTGTTAGCCTCCCCACGACGGAAGTGGTTTAATAATAATAGGGGTCGTTCTCAAGTTAGGTTTTCTTACTAGTACATTTCTCAGGTTTTCTCTTATAAAATCTTTAGCCCAATGCATATTCTCGTTGACTTTCCCCCATCTCCTAACATGAAGAAATGTGTAATATTTTCAAATTAAACAAACGGTATGCTTTAAGTTTATTGACATCATTTTTCATCATTTGGGTTTGCAAAGTGGAATAGCTTGCTCTCTCTCCTTCTGGCAAAAAACATTTTCATATACAGCTTCTCATATTTGCAAATTAACATTCATGCAGGGTAAGTTGTTGAGACCAGTCGTTCAGGTTTTACATTATCAATCCTTTAGATTGTTGGAAGAGAAAGTTACAATGATATCAATGAGACCAGTCATTCAGTTTTACATTATCAATCCTTTAGATTGTTGGAAGAGAAAGTTACAATGATATCAATGAGACCAGTCATTCAGTTTTACATTATCAATCCTTGTAGATTGTTGGAAGAGAAAGTTACAATGACCTCATCGAAAGAAGCCTAAAATCAGCCGAGGCATCATCACCTAACACTTTTCACTGTTTGACACCGGACTGCAAAGGCTGGTGCTTCTACGACGAAGAGCACAACTTTTTCCACTGTCC
>KN885609.1:9460-24186 GCA_000934455.1 Apostichopus parvimensis | reverse complement strand
GTGTGTGTGTGTGTCCATGCATATCAAAGGTGCAGTATAACATGCCTACCCTTTCCCCTGTTGAACACCTCGAACTGTTGTATAGTGACGGTCAAGTTAGTTGCTATTGACTGTTATCGTTATGATAGAATTCTTGATTATTAATGATAGACATCTTTCGTTTATTACCAAACGATTTCGTGGCAATGAATAACATTGCCACTATTAGTTTCATGTAGTTGGATACCTTACCGTCTTGGCGCATTCAAATTTCCGTTAAGGAGTCGAACCATGAAACTAATTATCGCCAGAGAGACCAACATTAAATATTCGAAGAGATATTTAATAGCTTTCTGGCGATGAAACCATTGGCTGCTCTACGTATTCGACAAAACCTCAACACATGTAAAGCGATCTTCCCGTAAGAATAGCAAACCGTACGATTGTACCTAACATGTATATTTATACATAACTAATCGCAGATTTCGTTTCTGTTTTACCAAAGGATATCGTAATACCAATGACCACCTGGCAAAGAGACAAGAAAATGCGGCATCAACATCCTTTCCGGACGATTTTACGTGCATCCTCAATGCAGCAGCTTACAAACCTAAAAGTAAAGTGAATCTAATCTCAACAGCTGGGAATACCTTCCCGGTCATCTTCAAAAGATATCAGTCTACTGGCAAATTTCAAAGTAAGATGCCAAATGGAAAGGTTACTAGAAATGAAATGACAGGTGTTACAGTACGACCTCTAGAGAGGACAGGGAAGAAATCACCAGAATCTAGACGAAATGGAATATATGCTTGCAGCGCAGGAGAAGGGCTCGAAAAGGTGGTAATAGCAGTCCCTGTGACAATACGCACGGCCAGTAAGTACAAACGTCCTGTTTCACAAGAGCAAGGGCACAGCCCATTATTTTTATTAAACGCGCAGGGGTTGTAAGCTACAAAAAACTTGTTTCACAAGAGCAGGGTCACAGCTCATTATTCTATTAAAAGCAAAATGAATTTCAAATAAAGTATTGCCAGTTTTCAAAGCCCGAACATAATAATAGTTTTGAAGAAGCCAAGACATTCATTGTCAGAGTACGTTCAATTTCTTTGACAATTGTCTAATCAGTTTTCAGTTGTTGAATAAATAACATCGGGTTATCACAACAACTCATAACGTGGAATACCTAAAACTATTGCTATAACATGTATATCGGGTAACCACACCAACCTTTATTGTGGAATGTGTACAGCTACGATTATACATGTACTATTATATATGCAAATATTCAAAATCCAGACTATAAACATTGGAAGACTATCATCTCTGGTATTTCGTCGTAATGTATTCATCCAGTGTATGTTTACTCACCTTTTCAATCATAAGAGGTTTATTCTGCGTCGTTTACAGAAATTCGCCCGAGAGATTTCTGGACGAAAACTATTAATAAGGGCGAAGATTTAACACTAGCAGTTAGTAGCAAATCCAAAAAGGTGAATTGGAGAAAAGACGGAGTAGAACAAAAAAATTGGAAAAGAATGACTTCTGTTACTCTGACAAGTGTAACACCGCAAGACACCGGCGTGTATGAATGCTATATGAGTCGAAACAAACCACATGCAATTATGAGAGTAATTGTTCGTAGTAAGTATCTTATTCTTACATATATTTTTGGTTATTCAAAATAATTCGGTGCTGAGTTTGACTTTCTAGATCAAGAAATTGAGACACTGAAAGTTTGAAAACAATCGTTGAGAAACTGAAAGTTTAAAAACAATCGCCATATGATATAACTGCTCGTAAATAGACCTGTCTGACACAATATCGATAAGGGGTTATGTAACATCATCAACAAGTCGAAAGTAAAATGTATTTGTGATACATGATCCACTTTTTTTTTCACGTCCAAAGATTGTCCCACCAATATGATTGGTGACAACTGCGAAGTGTCCTGCATTTGTAATAATGGTGGCGTCTGTCGAGATGATGGTAGTTGTATCTGCCCTCCAGGCTTCTCCGGTGAACGCTGTGAAGTTTGTAAGTATAAGTACAAAGTTAGTCTAATGTTCAAGGCATCTATTCTTATAACTGTGGTATAATGTTCGAGACATCTATTCGTGCAAATGTAGCATAATGTTTGAGATATCTTTTCTTATAAATGTATTCTAGTGCTCTTGACATATATTCTTATAAATGTAGCCTAATGTTTAAGACATCTATTTTTTAATAGTTAAACACGTGACCCTAAATCATATTTCAAATTTGTTTTGACATGAAGAATTTCGAAATCAGCATTTCAAGTGTACTTCCTCATAATTGTTTGAATTTCAGACTTTTTCCCCCATCCCTTACATGTAGTGTACTGGGGATGAGATATTGTAATTTGCAAATTGGTGCTAAAATTGTTGCCCACTTATCCCATTGGGTTGCTACAACTGAAACTTAGTGGGTTGGTCAGAATTAATAGGGGTAACACAAGGTGATAAAATATAGCAGGGGGTGGACATTTTAGAAATGGGTGTCTAAAGTAATGTGTGTGTGGGTGCGTATCTAATGTGTGGACAGAAATTCGTGATAGGAATATATTTGTTATTGTAATTGGTTTAGCAAGTTTACAATTTTGCGTTTAAGATAAAATGTTCTCCACATATTTTGTCTCAGAGAGTTAATTCGATAGCCACATCTGACACAAAGTCCCCTTCTTGAAATCTCCCTCTTTCTTTTAAGTTTAAAGTACTATGAATGTGAGTGTACAGAGCACACAGGTCTATCTCTTACTTCTCCGTGGTCCCAGTTGGCCCAGGGACTGCAATCTCCTTGTCCTTCTCTCTTTAGTTCTGGTCACAGTGTCATACAAATAGATAATCATGAAATTATACTCTTTCTTATTGCATACCAGTGAGTGGACCAAATTGCTTCGGTAAAAATTGCCAGTACAACTGTGGCGACCAAGAGCTAGTGGATCTTGGGTTCAATTCGGACTGTAAAGGACAACTGTTCTGTCTTGAAGATCCGTATGGCTGTTCATGTGCCCCTGGATTCAACGGCTTAGACTGCAAGAATGGTAAGAATAAAGGCAAGGTCAAAATCCACTTTCGTTGCATGGTAAAACACACATAGACGATAAGGTATTGGAAAGCGGTAGGTTAACCAAAGAAACTGAGCATAAAGTTGTAAATAATGAACTAAACTGACAGGTTGATAGCGATTATAAAACATAAGCAACTTCTCGCCTTCCTTATTTATAGTAAAATTATTTATGATCAGTATGTAACGCATCAAGTTCTACAGCAGTCGCTTAGGAAGCTATACCAAACGTACAGTGAGGGACAGAAATCCGGTGGAGCTTTGGGTCTTAACCAGAATGATTGTAATTATGTTGGCGCACGGAGCAAAGAAATAGTCTTACTGGTAGTTTCCGCTTTGTATAAATTTTAATTCAATCTGTATTAGAAAGAAATAAAGAAAATAATCAAGATAATTATTTAAGAAGAGCGCCATCATTATGTAAACTTTCCGCGCCGTAATTATATCCTGTGATAAACAATAAGTCTAGTACTTATGTATGTATGTATTTTAGATCCTCCTGCAAGCAGGAACTCGCGAAGATGCCTCATTGGCTTATCAAAGCCGCAAGCTGACCGAAGTCAGTCTCTTACATTCACATTTAACGTCCATGATTATGGATTGTCAACAACTCTGTAACTGGACGACATACATTAATCTTGGAGTGACTGGAACCGGGGACCTTATGATTGGAAGGCACCGGCGAATACACACACGCACGACCCCCATCCCGGAAATGGTAACCGTGAACAGCTGACCCACCCTGCATACAGCTGGGTAGACACAGTTGTAGAGTGTATACTCTGATGATTCATTACGTAGCCTACACTGCTTAGGCCTGCTGTAAGGCCCGCAAACATAAACTCTAAAGACATGATCGAAGTTATTATAAGAAATTAGACGTTCTATTGTTCGAGTGGGATTTTAGTATCCATATAGCACTGAACCAGGTTCAACGGCAAGACCCACTTTAAATGACAGCTTGCTGTGCATAACCGACGGTAGCACAATCTGATAAATGAACGAAAACCATAACAGTATGAGTTTGAATAAATATGTTGCAACAGATGCTGCATAAAAAACTAATAGCATACCCAATTAATATAATTACCCAATTGACGTAAACACTAATTTGTCAAAATAAAGTATATGTACAACTTTTTTTAGAAATACTCGGTAAAAGCCACCCATCGCTGGAAAGCTAACATGTTGTCACTTCATGCCCACTAAAGTTTCCTTATTACGATCATACATACTTTTAGCTTTCGTAACGTGTAAAAAACAGGGGCGGACCCAGGACTACATAAAGGACGAATAGGGTGGACCTATAATCGTTGTAGGAGGTCTAGAGGTGCTCTCAGAAAGACGTAAAGAAACTTGCAGCACCAGCTTGAGTTAGGCATATCATGGGTGTAAGCTGGAAAGGTTGAGAATGTTTGTGTGAGTTGGGGTGAGGGGGGGGGGGTTGTTCGCACGACCCCCTTTTATCCGCGCATGAACAAGCCTCCTTTATCTGCGCGCTTAGCCACAGAGCATGAGGCAAGTAACCTTTCTTCGCAATGTTAGAGTCATGCTTAATAGGCTTTGATGTTGTGCTTTGAGATGCCAAATTAAGTTTTTGGCCGACAAATGCAATTTTACTTTTGCAACGCATTATAAATAGAATGTATGCCATACCTAACATTTTCAAAGCAATTATTTATTTGCTCAGAGGAAAAAACATGGTTCGGTCAGAAAAAGTATTTGTTGTACTTCTTAAAACCATTTGGCTTGTCGTGGGCATTATAACCGGCCATGGGACATGAGAACCACAGTAGATGTAACCATATCAGACTTTCTTCAAAAGGTTTACTTCGCATTATTTTCTCGTTGATTTATCCTTGCAATATGTTGCTTTTTGGAAGTGTTTTGCTGTCAATGTTCTTAATTGCCTTAAAATGCAAAAGGACAATTTCTAGTTGCCAGTTCAAGCAACACTTGCGACGGATCTCAGAAGTGAACGTGACAGAGGCTGTTATAATGTTGGGGCATATTAGACCCTAAAGTTTGAATACCCCCACCCCACGTACCCCTCCCCCCAAAAAAAAAGAGGGCAGTAAGACAAATGTAAACATGAAGATACATAGGCTTAGGTAGTACTTGTAGTTTCCATAAACATAGATCTATTGCAAACAACATGGTTGGTACATTGGAGTAAAATATATCATTCTTTACGCAGTTAATATGTGCTTTACGTACAGGTTGTCCTGCTGGATCTTTTGGAGCTGACTGTAAACAGACCTGTCACTGTGCAGATGGAGGGTCCTGTGACAACAGAATGGGAATATGCAGCCCTCCTGCTTGCCAAGTTGGGTGGACTGGTGAAAATTGTAATGGTTAGTTCTTTTTCATCTGCTTTTTGGTTCCGATGTAGAAGGTTCTATATAAATATCAAGTGTCATGGTAACCGTGCATGTGTGTCTCGTTTCTGGTATGATCAAGGTGTGAGAGCAAGAGTATGCAATCACCAAACAAAGATATAGTAATGTGTCTGAATGTATATTTCCACATCTACTAGCTGAGAAGCAGTGAAGTCTATTTTCCAAATGACATCGTCTCGAAATAAAAGTATAAGAAAAAGTACTAGTCATTTGCCGGGGCGTCGCCCACCTTTCCGTGACACTGGCTATCCATTAGCACGTTGAACCTATAGATGCCTTTGAAGATTTAACAGACATAGACTGTATTACGATCACAATTTTACGAGTACACCTTTTCTAATTGGTATTAGCACAGCGAGTCCTTGTGCAATAGTTAACCTTTTTACTCTCTTATACCTTAACATATTGTCACCTCATTTTCCCGATGACAGGATGTAGACTAAGGCAGTCAAAACAAATAAGGCAGTAACTGTTATTAATATGCTTTCATACTGCAGTTCAATACAAGGAGAATAGACCTAATGGCTTCAAATGGAGGCGGTTTTTCACCGTTTGTCATTACCTTTCCCGGGTCGTTGGTATTCGAGTTGGTGGTGTGGATGTTGGGCGGGTTTTTGATAGCATGTTCTTAACTTTGGTAGTACTTGTAGAACTTTGGATGTGGGTTGGGGTTGGGAAGTGGTTGTTGCTAAAAGTTTAGTTTCTGTGGGGGATCGATTTGTTTTGAAGCGCCGTTTTGGCTGTGACGTTTTGGGTTCCGCTAGGCGGTTCACAAAAAAAGCACAAACAGTGTATTATATCAAGTCCCCAATTGGTTCAGTCATATAGGTCTACTCATAGGAGATTTTCACATACAGAGACTTTGTTCAGTCTATCATTGGCAATGATCACAACGACAATGAATGCATTATAACATTTCTTTGTAGCAATTTAGGACTAAACCCTGATGATCATTGGGTTTTGCCACAATTGTTATCTTTACCATGCAGATGGTGGCTGGTAAATGTGCACGTTTGTCAGGATGTGTGCATGCATGTCCACGTTTGGCTAGGTTTGAAACATAATTGCTATGTTTTTCTAATTCTAGCCATGGCAATCAAGTGTATACAGTAGGCATATTTGCTGTAAAGGGAAATGTTTTTTCTGACTTGGCTAGTCTTCAAAGGTTCTCTACGAGAAACGTTTAGACCATCTTTGGTCATTATCATGGCAATACTCTCATGCTTGTTTGTTCAGAGTATGTGATTCCTACAATGCATACAACAGTAGCTTTTCTCAGGTTGAGTGTATTAAATATTGTTCTTTGGTTACAGAGCCTGTTTCTTGCCGGCATAATCCTTGTCTGAATGGTGCAGCTTGTCTTGAAACTGATGATGGGTTAACATGCACCTGCAAAGATGGCTTCACAGGAGATCTCTGTCAAGGTTTGCAAATAATTATGTATGCATACTTTTATTTAATTACTATACTTGACACACGCATGAGCTAGAGATTGACAAGGCAGCATGCATTCACGTATGTGTGCATACGTGAGCAATGGTTTTTTTAAACACAATATCCCAAGAAGCCAGGCAGTACACACAGAAAATGTGCTGAAATTGATGGGCAGAATAAATGCTACTTGTTGAAAGTTCTGGCTAGCAGGCCACAGGGATGAAAATCATATGTAATATCTCAGACTATGAAAGGATGAGTAATATGTTCAATGATATGTTCAATGATATTCATGAATGCCTTTTATTGGAAGGATAAAGAAAATTGCAGATCACCAAAGGTCAATGTTTAACTTGTAAACATCACAGGGGCACAAGCAAACAGATCTCGCCTTCAGATGTGAATAATCTATCATTGATACTAAAATTCTTGAAGTAAAAAAGCATATTTTATAAATTTACTTCAATTCTTTGTAGGCATAATATATAGGAATTGCATCGTATGTGTATGGCTCCTATACAACCAAACAAGTATCCATTGATGGTTTATAACATTACATTACATTCATTTGAATATTTTTTGTGAATATAATGTTTCTCAAAATACCTCATTCTCTTAGTTTTAAGATGTGAAATTTGCTTTGAGGCCAACAAGTTGAGGAAGACCTATAGCTTTTCTTAAATGTTTTTTAGTGATGAATTCTAGTATTAGCTCTTTTACAACTTGCTGCAACTTTCACAGGATTCCACACTATCAATATGTAATCAAAGAATCATGTCACAAATTGTCATTAACGCAATATAAAGTTAAAATAAGAAAGTTTATCATCCATTTATTTAGCATTTTATGATGATGCTGAGGTGCTGCGTTTAGGGATCTTTGCTAAACTTGTAGAAAATTTCTCTCAAATATATATGAGATGAACACACTACATCTCAGAAACAGTAAATGTTCCTAATGGGATTTTATGTAAAAAACAATTCTCCTTGCCAATGTATATTAGTATGTATACTAATATACACGAAGCATGCATACTCACATTGTACCGTTTTTCTGGTACATGAACTATATAGCCTATATATGATGCCATCTAATTCTCAGATAGTTGTAAGCTGTCACATTTCACAGTCAAATTAATTCATTTACCTATGATTTTCGTGACTAGTCAATTCATTGTCTTGAGTCGCTGTATTTTTCTATGGTGGAAAACTGCACAATGTTCCTCAAGTTACTTTACTTTTGAAATTATGAGATATCATGAATTCCATTAAGAGTCTTTCATATCATCAATTTCAAGACCTATGTGATAATGATTTGATTTGAGTCAAACCTCTTTCAGTACAGCTTGATTTCTCAATATTTCCAGAAATGCTTCAATGTGCCTCTGACCCATGTGAAAATGGAGCTAATTGTGTTGAAGGCGACAATAATGATGATTATACTTGTCTGTGTCTACCAGGATTTAAGGGAAAAGAATGCGAGATAGGTGAGACATTTGGTTCATAACTGGATAGCTTGCACTTGACAAAATCACAAATTGAAGTTTACATCTTTCATCCTCAAATTACATGATGGTTTGAAAAGTTCTTATTCCGCCTTTTGTGACCTGCCAAGTTATTTTAACACTTTGACAAGTGTTAAAATGAAGACAATGAGATGCCTTATCAATCCAGATCTGCTGAAAATGTGGGATCGACACAACTGCTTTACATACAGTGGAGACTACTATAATGGGATATGTATGTCCTATCCAAACTGTTGATTGGTCTCATAAAAACACACCCCACCAAAAATATTAATATTCATTAGCACATTCCTCCAAAGAGCCTATCACAAATGCAGCCATACGAATTCCAAGTGAACAAAGCCATTTATAAATGAACACCTGTTGTTAAATCTGATTGTTCTAGAAGGATTAAATGTAGATCATTTAAAAAACAATTGGTTAACTTATTCTTTACATTTAAGCATGAGCATGACTGTTTTCAGAGTTGCTAGGAGGGAAGTAAATGAGTTTAAAGAAGAAATTAAATATATTCTATGAAAATTTGTTCCATTGCTTTATGCAAATTTGACAATTCTTGCTTTACAAACAGCTACTAACTGTGAGTGTCACTTATGGGTGGAGCCTCATCATTTAACATTTGATGGTCAAGAGATCACCTTCCAAGGAGAATGTGAATACATCATATCACAGCATACTCCTGCGCAGGCTGCGGAAACAGGTTTACGAGCATTCAACTTGATTGGTTTCTATCATAAACAAAAACCAGATGACAGAACTAGTCTGTTGAATTATTTAAAATTAGAGTTGGAGGATCAGGTCTTCAGAATGCACAACCGAATGCTGTATGTGAATGATGTACAGGTTTCTACTCCTTATCGAGCCAATGGCGTTGTCATTAATCTTCTGCCAGGGGGTACTTTTGTAAGTATATACTTGTCTGAATCATAAAACCAGACCATTTCTGATGTATCATTAGGCTACAATTTGTATTATTTATCTTAGGTATACTCCTAATTACTGGTACAGGGATCACTATCATGTTCAAACCATTTAATACATGTTGCATTCTCAATTACTATGTCGTTTAGGATTATCAGCATGACACCAAATGTTTTGCTTCGGTCTTGCGTCTTTGGTTTGGTTAACTTAGCAAAGATAGTTTGAATGTTTGACGAAACAAGTTGAAAAAGAATTTATTACATGGTTGTATTATACTGTAAGGATTTTTGAACTTGTGGAAAATAGTATTCAGTGTTGGCTTTCCTTTCTGTTCAGTATACACAACAATTGTTAAAAAAAAAATCAATTTCCAATGTTTAACTTTCACTGTCACTTTTCTTTTCAGTTTCTTGTCACTGAATTTGGTTTGGTGATAAGCTTTAGAGACACCATTGCCAATGTGATACTCAGTGGTAAATACAGTCAGAAAGTTGATGGGCTCTGTGGAAACTGTGACGGAATCATCAAAAATGATTGCGAAGGAAATGTAAGTTGAGCGTTTTAAATTTGGCAGGGATAGTCTTATATGGTTTTGCTGAAAGTTAATGCTTCCTGCAAGGAGGGCTACATTAAATCTAGGGACTGTCTCTGGGGTGGCTATAAGGCCTTTAAAGGAGCTTAAAACAGGATAAATTTAATATACTACATAATATTACATGAAAGTTCTTAAATTCAGTTTGACATGCCATTACAGTAGGTTACAAGATTTTCACTGGAAGCAATATGCAGCTGGGGAGAGGCCTGCATCATATCAAAAGAACATAAAAGCATATTTAGATTACAAACTCAAGCAAATTCCTGTGATATAAGAAGCGGTGGGGAGAAAATGTTCTCTATGTTGTGATATTTGAGCATGCAGATAAAGTTGTTTCATACTTTTATTATGGTCAAGACATTCACCAACTCCATCACCACTGGCCCCTAAATGTTGTACAAACTTGTGTGGTCTTGATGTATTATGGCCAGAATTGGATATAAATCGGGTCTGGTAGGGGAGTAATCATAACATGATACGGAAAACCCAGTAATGAGTCTATATAATAAATGGTAAGGCGGTTAGTAGGCCAAAAAAACTTGATCTTCTGGTTGCCTATATCTGGCCATATAGCTTGGCATATAAAAATATAGTTTGATGTCATGGCAACTTAAATACTTGTACATAGATGAACCGTACATTGTCATTTCTCAAAAAGATGAAAGCTAGATATCTCAATTCTTTTATAGATCACAGGTGCTTACAACATTATGATATAAACCTATATGTAAGCCTATGCACCTGGACCCTGTAAGTTGCATCTATGACATTGGCTGGTTGACAAGTTCAGTGTAATGTACATACACCTTAAAAATTAGTCATACTGTTTAAGCCAGCTTGCCTGTCACTTGCCCTAGTAATTTGCATTTTCTCATTATTTTGTTTACAGTACTATCAAATTTAATATAAGCAATACCGCAATACACTGTAGTAATGTTTTTGAACTGGTGCATGGACAAGTTTACCTAAGTATTATCACTATGATGAAGATGTTCATCCCATTAGAAAATTTTCCAATTTCTGCAGTCACCTTAAGCCTAAGTAGGAAGTATAGTTTGCTCTCATGTTGTTTGTGGTAAGCAGGGAGAGATTCTACCTTTTAATAAACTTTCTATACACAGAGGACATGGTAATGTTTGGAGATCTGCATTCTGTGAATTCGAGCATATATGCTATAGTAGCTCTTTTAGGAAAATGCAACTTTCAGTTGTAGTTTAATGGTAATGTGGGTAACTTGGTCAGGCTTTTGGGCTGTCAAGTTTAGCCAGGACAGCAATCAGGAACCTTCGACAATCAGACAATACGATTATAGAGTCCTGCATAAACTCATTTATAGCTGATTATGATAAAAAATAATGTCTACTCGAACATATATTGATAGGTCCCAGCTCGTTCTTGCCTGAATCTCTATCTTTGCTATTAAAAGAGTGGCCTTTCTCTGTTAGATGTATTCCTTCTTTTGGCTTTCGTATACTTTTGTATCGTAAATATATGTTTTTAAAACTATCCTATTTGAGTTCATTACATCGAACCGTCCAAGCTGTTAGTGGTGGTCTGCATGTTGAGCAGTTCACCAAAACATGAAAAGCTATTTCTATGAGGTTTATTAGCCTGGCAGAACCATGATTTGATCACAGGTAGTAGGAATTACATTAGTTTCCCATTAAGATGCATATAGATTACAAAATTCTTCTCTTAGTCTTCCAAGCCATACAATTTTGTATTAAAGGCACATTATGTACAAAATCTTCAGACCGCTTTGTTCATATAACCTTTTCCAGCTTCTTGTCCCATTATCTTCTTTGAAAACCTTTGGTGATTGCACTACCAAAACTCAGCGCCTCACTAGAGGAAATCACTTCTGTTTTATTTAAGGTCATTGGACCTGCACAAACACTTTAACATGGCAAAACATGTTTCATTTTCTCTAAGTGTTATTATTTGGTCACTCTAACTTGGAACCTGCAAAGCACATCGAGCAACCCATTTAGGGTGGATTCTGCCCATACATACAAGTTCATAAAGTTTTGATGAATAGGTCACTTGACATATACATCAAAAGTTTCAAGCTAAACTAGTTCTGCTTTAGGCATCTCAACATGTGTTTTTATAAAGCAACGCATCACAACTGGAATCATAAGTAGTCAATCACCCAGTGCATCTGTGTACAAGTTCATCTGGCATGTTCTCATCTTGGCGAGTGCTTTCACCTACATGTGATTGTGTTATGTTGATTCAGAGATCTGTAAACGGTACAGATCATGCACTAATAACCTACCACATAACAGAACACTCCATTGCTTGAGAGTCCCATTACGTTTTTATTTTCAGTGTTACCAATGTTGGAGGTAAAGGTGATAAAAGGGAGATAAGGTAGTATTGGCATGAGAGAATTATAGAAATGAATGAGCATTACAGTGGAACTATAAAATACTGTTATTGTGAATATGATCAATTTAATATGATTTTAACACATATTTATTATTATCACTACAGGGTCCAAAGGCAATAGCTAGATGTGCTAATGAGTGGGCTGCTTTAGATGACTGTTCAACTCCGCTTCCATATGGTGCTTGCCTTGAAAACAAAGATAACAGAAAGCAAGCAAAACAAATTTGCGGAGATCTGTTTCATGTTGATGGTAAGTACTCATAACTGAACACTGCATGAATGTTCCATTATGGTTAGTACGTGCATTGTAAACATATTTGGACATGAATTATTCACTTGGAACTGATTACTATCATGTTCTATTGTGGTGGTTTTCATAACATCAATTTGGTGAGGTCAAGATAAGGCAAACTCAACAATATTGTTTCCTAACCCTTGTTATAGTGGTTATTACGTGTGGTTAATTGACAAGTTTGTTTTTCTTGAAGGAATTTTCGGTGAATGTCGAGAAGCCACTGATTTGGATCTTTTAAGAAAGAGTTGTGAATTTGACCTTTGCACTACGTTACCAGATGAAGCTGTACTTTGTACTAATTTGGAGAACCTGGCCACTGTATGCAGGCAAGGAGGTGTTGAAATTGGTAACTGGAGAGCTGAAGTAACACAGTGTAGTAAGTACATCAGGCTTCTCTCAATGCCGGCAACAAGTTGAAAACAATTCAGATAAAATACAGGTAGTTTTAATTTTAACAACATCCTGTGAAACAGCTGAATTGATAACATAAATTTCATTTCATTGTGCAACAAGACCTCAATAGTACCTGTAGGTGGCTTTTACCTGTTGATAATTATTGGAATGTCCCATACCTGATATATTTGGCTGCTAATACCCTGTGGGCCTGCACCATCTATTATCTACTATTCTTACGTCTGATTTCAATATTTGCTGTGCCAGCCTGCAGGACTCTGTATCAATCTGCAGTCTTACACCTGATTTTGATATTGCTGGGCGTGCATGATTATCTTATTATCTGTCATTCTTACATCTGGTTTTACTGATTCCGGGACTGCAAGATTCCTGTTGTTATTTTTACCTTTAATTTCAATGTTGCTGGTCCTGTGTGATCTTGCTATTATCTGTAATCTTACATTTGATTTAACTGTTACTGGCCCTGTATGATCCTATTATTATCTGTGATTATTACAATTGATGTCAATGATATAACTGGTCATGCAGGATCCTATTATTATCTGTTATTCTTACATTGGATTTCAATGATATTAATGGGCCTGCGTGATCCTATTATTATCTGTGATTGCTACATTGGATTTCAATGATATTACTAGTCCTGCAGGATCCTATTATTATCTGTGATTGCTACATTGGATTTCATTGATATTAATGGTCCTGCGTGATCCTATTATTATCTGTGATTGCTACATTGGATTTCATTGATATTACTGGTCTTGCAGGATCCTATTATTATCTGTTATTCTTGCATTGGATTTCAATGATATTAATGGGCCTGCGTGATCCTATTATTATCTGTGAATGCTACATTGGATTTCAATGATATTACTGGTCCTGTGGTATCCTGTTGTTATCTGTAATTCTTACACCCCACCCCAATGACTTTGCTGGTCCTGTATGATCCTTATGCCTGAGTTAGATAATTGTAGTGCCTTCAGTCAACACAACTCTTGACCAATATTGATCTCTACTGTACAGGTTTTGATTGTCCACCTGGAACCACATATAACCATTGTGGTTCTCAATGCCCTCAAACATGCATTGGAGGTCAAGATGATGGTTGTGATGAATCATGTGTTGAAGTTTGTGAATGCTTAGAGGGTCAAGTTTTGTCAGATGGACAGTGCATTCCTCGGGAGGAATGTGGATGTACTTTACCAAATGGATCCTACCTCCCTGTGAGTATATATGTCATTGGCTGATTATCATAAGTATGGTAAATGTCATTGTCATCATGGCCACCATCTTTTTTATTCTCATGGTAGTAGTATTACCGTGGCAACAACCATATGATCCATGTTTCAGTCATGATCATAGTTATCACCATAGATATGGCCATCGTCCTATAGTCATTCTCTTGGTTTTTCATATAATAATGGTAACAACCATGTTCCTTGTATGTTTCATTGTCATAGTCATAGTTTTCGTCATACATATGACCATGTTCCTGTATTCTTTCGCATCGTTAATAATATAATAATGGTAACAACCATAATCCTTGTATGTTTCATTCTCATGGTCATAATTATCATCATAGATATGGTCATCAGCCTGTAGTCAGTCTCATGGTTATTAATATAATAATGGCAACAACCATGTTCCTTGTATGTTTCATTCTCATGGTCATAATTATCATCATAGATATGG